>ML795519.1:262119-284950 GCA_009831015.1 Picea engelmannii | reverse complement strand
GGGGGGGGGGGGGGGGGGGTGTGGGGAGAATAATATATTGCTTTCTTTGCTTGGTTCGTCATACCTCTAGCAATTCCCCATCCATTTTTGGAGGCATCTTTTCCTTGGCTACGCTATAACACCTACCTATAGTGAGTGGATCGATGAAGGCAATGTGAGGACTCTTTTCTCATATATACTCATTTCATGCCTTCCCTCTTGGTGGATGAATAGTTCTTTGGGTTATTTGTTTTTTCTTGATTACTTTTCATTTCTCTTGTGGGGTCTTTGAAGTAGGATCATGGTTTGTTTGTGATTATATCCAAAGATGTTTTCTGTAAATTTAGGAGACATATTCAAAATCAAAGAATTAGATCTTGATTTTAGATAGGATTTATCAAAGTTTTGCTACTCTTTTTGTTATTAGCCCCACCCTCATATATGAGGGGGTGTGTGTGTGGGGGGAATAATAGAGAAAACATATGAGGGGGGGGAGAGGGTTGAGGAGAATAATATATTGCTTTCATTGCTTGGGTTGCCATACCTCTAACAATTCTCCATCCATTTTTGGAGGCATCTTTTCCTTGGCTATGCTATAACACCTATCTATAGTGAGTGGATCGATGAAGGCAATGTGAGGACTCTTTGCTCACATATACTCATTTTGTGCCTTCCCTCTTGGTGGATGAATAGTTCTTTGGGTTATTTGTTTTTTCTTGATTACTTTTCGTTTCTCTTATGGGGTCTTTGAAGTAGGATCAGGGTTTGTTTCTGATTATATTCAAAGATGTTTTCTATTAGTTTACGAGACATATTCAAAATCAAAGAATCTGATCTTGATTTTAGATAGGGTTTATCGATTTGTTTCTACTCTTTTTGTTATAAGCCAATCATACAATTGTAGGGTAGTGGTCTTGTTGTATTTGAATGCAATAAAATTCAAGATTATCGCTTAAGCATGTGCATGTACTTACTCTCCTCTCCCTTCACAAATTCCTTCAAGGTAAATTAAATTTGGCTCACATAGTGATGAGCCACGAAATTACCATCATTTGACATCTTCTTTTCCTTCTTTTTAACCCTTTATCATTTACATATAACACTGTCTTATCCATTTTAATGGCCATATGCGGGATTTAGGCTCAAGATGTTTTCCAATTGCATTTCTTAATATTTCATTGGATTTCTTATTAACATTAGGGGAAGTAGCGTGTTTTGTATTTACTTTTGAAGTGACAACTCATGTGTGGACAAGTCATTACAGGTTTTTGCTTTAAAGGTTCACATATTCTTCAAATCAGGGTCATTGCATATCCATTGCCACAGATTCAGAGTCATTAAATGTTGATACAATTGTGAGGTTCTCATGTTTTCAAATCAGTCTTCTGCAGAATCCCTGTAGCTACCTGCTGCAGAATCCCTGTAGCATCCTGCTACAGAATTAGGTCTGTACAACTTAGAACCACTTAAATATATATGTGTTCACAATAGATTAAGTTGACCGTGATCATAAAGTGCAAGTATTCTAGGTTTCCTTGGAAGATATATGAAGGATTTCAAGAACAATGAAGGCATATCAACAAGGGGAATTAATGTGAATATATTCCGCGTGGAAATATATCAGCAAGGAGATTAATTTGAAATATTTCCAGCATATGTAATATGTGTTTGTGAGGCTTCACCAATCAACATATAATATCAGTCCCAACATATAATATCAGTCCCAACACTTAATGTCAGTCCCAGTGCTAAAATGATATCAACATAGAACTTTTAGCATGTGCCTGTGAGTTTTAATGCAATATTCAACATATTACATTAATAACTTCAACATAATTAAAAGATCAAAATCAACATATTAAAGGCACGAAGGTACAACTCAACATTCATCGTGAGAAATAAATTAAATAAATTAACACGGTAGCATATGCGTATAGTCACAAGGTTCATCATTCAACATGTGCTAAATTCCAGGATAAGACACGACACAAAACTATTGAACCAACTCAACCATTGATTAAATGAAATCCATGGAATTCAGAGGTAGTTGATTATTTTAATTGGCTGATATGTAACAACATAACCACTTGGGCGCACAACTGAAGGCATCTATGTTCTCATTGGATGATTGATGGATCATATTGGCAACCAATCAGAGGACAACAATTTAGTTTATTTTTAGAGTTTGTTAAACCACTTAGTAACATAATAGGAGGAGGTTGTCACTCCATGTTTAGAGTTGAAGACCCTCTTTTATTGTATAAATATGTGTGCTCTCATAAGAGAAAGGGGATGACTAGTAAGCTTGTCCTCCTGTTGTAGTCATACTGTTGTGTAAGAGCCGAGAGCTCAAGCTCATACTTAACAAATTTCTATCTATGTCGTGTTTGCTTATTGTTGTCCACTGGTGGTGATTTAAGATTGAGAGCACATGCCTACCTGTGAGGAAGGGCCCACTCACAGGTAAGGTTCTCTGCTGCATGCAATCTTTTGTGTTCTTAGATAGCTGCCAATTTGATTTTGATTTAGAATTGCATAATTTTATCTTTGTTCCAAACCTTGGCTACACAATGGCCACTGGTTTTGTCCTACAGAATGATGAGTAGGATGTGTTAGGACTTAGATTTATGCAAATTATTAATTTCATGATCAGTCTTTGCTTATATTAATACTATATGTCAAATCCGTGCTTGCATTCCTTATCTGTAACAATATTTGGAATATCATTAACAAAGTTGTAAATTGGGGAATTATATGATTTGTTAATCTAGTCCTAGCATATTAACCAAGTAATAGTTTCATTTATGATATTTTAATGTGTGAGTTAAAATGAAATAGATGGTTTTCTTTGCGTTGCTTGGAGTGCTGCAAAACCACTTTATCTATGACCCCACGAGGTGAATACACGATGGTATAGGGTTATGAGAGCTCAGAGACCTTATCCCGAGAGGTACCACCAGCTGGGATGGGGGTTATAGCACTGTGACTTTATCCTTTTATGATTTTCTTCGATTTATGCATAGTCTTGTTTAGTTAGTCTTTCTCGGTAGCTAGGCAAAGTCCTTCTTCTATGCATACTACACCGAGTGCCTCGCAAGTATAAACTGAACCCCGAGTTGACAAATTAAGTGAAAGAGAGTAAAGTGACACCATTAATTGGGAATCATATTTACACCTCGTCACATAGAAAAATGATGATGGAATGCCTTTAAACATAATTTGAATTATGGTGTTGATACAACACTTTGTATGAAATCAAATAATCCAAACAATGGTTTCTTTGATAAAATTTTGCAACACTCTTTGTTGAGATAATAACTTATAACACAACTTAGAGAAACATTAAGAATAACAACACTACCAAAATTGTTCATAATTCTAATAATCTCTATCTTACTCATACTTGCCACGTCCTTAGTAGCAAGATATCCAAATATTTGATACCACAATATAAGCTTATGTGCAACTTCAACCACCCAAGCCTTACTAACCAACACATTCACATCAACATCGATTTCCCTTTTGATGCCAACCTTGACTACTAATAGTTGATATATTAGTTCAAAGCTTGGAGGATGGCCCTTCTTGGATTCCTTTAGCAAACTTCTGACCTTTCCATTGCAACAAGAACTTGGTCTTATCAAGCATGGATATAACATCAACATTTGTTATCTCTTTTATGGATAGTGTGTTTTTCTTGATATCGAGTATATCAAGCATGTCATCGATCTCTCTTATTTTTCTAGTTTGCATCCTTGCATGCATTTTTATATATCCTTCGACATTGACACATGCATCGTTTCCATAAACACTTGTCCTCTTTTTTCTATTTTTTGCATTAAGAAAATTGCTCATGATTCAAAGTCATGGGTTGGGATGCCCCGACCCACCAAAAATCTTGGAGTTGTCTTGTAAAAGCATATATTGAAGATATGAATCTCTTAGCTAGTTGATCATTACCATTCATTGCATTCACTTTTATGAACTTATTCCTTTTTAACTTCAGATCTTCCTATCTTTGACGATAACTCTTAGATGTCCTTTTATTCACACCCATAAATGTACACTATCACTTTTGTTATTTTAGGTTCTATTAACTTAGTTGCATTACATTACCATGATATCAATGACCCTTTTCTCTTGAAATTCCTAATGGTTTGCCTTACTCAAGTTTTTTTTACATCAATCTTGTTCAAATCTAGGGAATCCATTAGATGTGACACGTGGTTGATGTCGATGTTTTGGTCACTGGTAGAGAACCAACTCTAAACAATCATGATGAGCTCTTATCGATCCTTTGGCTTGGTTAAAAAGTGTTTTTGTTTGGGCATTTCACCCTTTTATAGTTGTTCCCTCAAACTTTTGGATATTTTAGACTTCTATTTTATATAAAATTTTTGCAAAAATCATTTCTTAATAATAAACACAAAATATTTTTTATGTAAAAATATTCAAAATATGGAATTTCTAACATATAACCCATTTCCCTAATTAACATAAAATGTCAAATATATATAAATCTCCTTTTAAAAATATCTTAACACTAATCAATACCACACACTTACCAACTTCATGTAAAAAATATCTAATACTCCTTCTATCTTAACATGATTGAATATTTTTTATTTCTTTTATTCCGTTTAATAAATTTCAAAATAAAAACATTTTCACCTTATCTTTTGTAATTGAAATTTAATTTTATGATATACATAAATGAATTAATATTCGTTTCATTTTCATGTTTGTCTACGAAGGTATACATACCCCTACCCTCCTCTGGATTTGAACCTGTGACCTTTTAAGAGGAAACACATGTTTTTAACCATTAGACTCACTCAAGCTGTATTTTAATAATAATCTATTTTTAAGGTCATGGCCAAACCAACACACCAAATTGGTGTATGAGACCCCCTTGAATGATAAATATCCAAAGGTTAGGTTTTGGATCATGAGTTTAAGATCAAAGTACATTCAGTGAATGATAAATGTCCAAAAGTGTAGAAGTTTTTCAATCTCAAAAAAATGTACCACTTTTGTGGTGATTTTATCGGTTCATTGTTTTCAGATTGGTTAAAAAGATTAGTCCAAGTGCATTGTCACTTGGTTATTCTTAATTAGATTTTAATCCCAGGCTCAACTCTCCAATAAAACTTGATATATTGTGATATGGTTAGATGAATAGTTCTTAAACATTTCAACCTTTACTAATTTATAAATGATTGATATATTTGGTTTTCAGACTGTTGAATATACTCTTAAGTTATAATGATAATCAATTTATTTAATCTCAAATCTAGCACAACAGAGTGAATGATTCCAATGGTTAAAAAAACCGAATTTTATGAATAACATCGAAATGATGAGAGAGTGAGGGTCGCGCGTTCGATTCATGGGAAGGCAGCGTTGCTGGCGGGCACACAAATCTGTTTTAGCTGCGTCATACTCTGCGACAGGGTAGGAAAACAGATCATTTTAGTGACAGGTTACCTTGCAGTTTGTCGAGACTCCGTGGCCCAATGGATAAGGCGCTGGTCTACGAAACCAGAGATTCTGGGTTCGATCCCCAGCGGAGTCGCTACAACCCTAGGCTTTGAAGAATCTTTGTCGGGAAGGGTGTCATTTTTGTTTCTGGCGTACAACCACTCTTTATGTAGTTTGATTGTTTTCATAGACCAGCGCTTTTCCATTGAACCATGAATCTGACTAACTGCCTTTCTGATGCCATTTTTTGAACTTAGCTATTCTTTCCATTATTTAATATGGTTACATTTTTGTTGTCATGGTTTTGTAGGAGCCACATGCCATTGATGGTGTAGTTAAAAATTACAAATTAAGTAATTTCTGAGCCACATGCCATTGATGGTGTAGTAAAAAATTACAAATTAAGTAATTTCTAAATCATGGGAAAAGTTTAAATCACTATGSCACTTAAGTGTGCTCGGAAAAAGTGTTACTTTGCTTTCCATACTATGGTATTGCTAATAACATAAATGAGATTTGAACCTGGGTGGARAAGAATAACAATTTTCCTTAACCACTTGAACTACACTTAATTGAYAWTCATATTGTATYTTATGACCATACARATAAAATATATGAAATTGAATATAGATGACATAAATATTACACTATTGACTATTTACTACACGACTATTTACTACACGACTATTTACTACACATGTGGACCCCTATTACATATACACCCAATCCCATATATACTCTTCTCCTTTCTAGTTCTTATAGATTGTTTTAAATTCTATAATCTAACGTACTTATAATGTTCGTCACTCTTATAAAAATGTATAGCCATTTTGACAATCTACATAATTTATTATTGTTAAGTCCATTTTTATTCTTGTTTTCCTTATTCTTGTTATTTTATAACTATTGTAAACAATTATAAATAGGACAGTACATTCAAACTATATAACTATAGTAAACAATTATTAGTATTAGTAGGACATCAAATTCACAACTTACTATTGTTAGGTAAATTATTATTCTTATTTTTCTATACCTATTGTAGAAAATTATAAGTAGGACATCACATTCACATTATATAACTAGAAAATTATAAGTAGGACATCACATTCACATTATATAACTATTGCAGACAATTATTACTAGGACATTAAATTCATAGTATAAAATGAACTACACTTTATATACACTTTATGTTGCTTTATTTGTTAAAAATACTAAGGTTGTTCATGAATTGAAKTATTTCTTTAAAATTTAATAAAATTCATATTGCACTGTTTTTTAAGTGTAAGTTTTGGATATTTTCATAAACATTGGTAATCAAATCAAAACATTATTATACAAATTACTAAATTATTGMTTTCAATATATTGTTTTTCTATTTTCATTATCTTTATCATAAAAATAAAAATTTCCAAAATTAATTATCAAATGTCAATTATTTCTAAATTCATTAAGTATATAATAGAGTCTACAAAATCTCTTTCAAAAATCATTCCTTTACCTCTTTTGAAATAATTGTTAATTTAAATTATAATGTCCATACAACATTTATGAATCAAACAATCCAATAACTTTTTCTTCTTTGATTGAATTTGTCAAAACTATTTACTGCATTACTAATCAAACAACCCAATAACACTTTCTTCTTTAATTGAATTTGGCAAAACTATTTGGTACATTACTAACTTGTATAATATTTTCTTAGTTCGTATCCTTGCATGCATTGTTCATCTCTATCCTTTCCTCTGGAATTGACCCTTGCATTGTTTCCATAAACAATTGTCTTTTTTCTTCTACTTTCTTGCACAAAGAAACACTTATGATTCAAAGGCATGGGTTGAGATGCCCATAAACCAATCTGACAAAATGTCAAGTATGTATGAATTTGTTCTTGTTTAGATATCTTAATATTAAGAGAAGTTAGGTATTCAACTAACTTCTTGAACTAACTTTTTCATGTGTTTATGATGACATTTGGTGTTTCTTGTCTTGGTATATGATTATTTATATAGACTTTAGAAGAAACACGTGGATATTGTCAACTTGCAAAGACATATTCGATACTAAATGTACTTTATAAACTAAAAGCACGTAATGGATCGCACCAACTTTCAATGGATGTTATCTACCGTGCAAAGTAAATGCTCCAATTTGAGTAAATATTCACTATGATTTATTACACATTTATTCTCAACTTCAAATGTAAAAAATATATCATTATTTCCATATTTTCTTATAAGTTTTTGGTTGAGCTCATTGTTGTATGTTTATCTTTCTCTCTTCTCTCTCCATCTTGTGTTGGAGGTACTTACTTCCCTCTTTCTTTGAAGTTGTTTTATACATAATCATCTATTTTCATAGCAAATTTCCCTTTGGCTGTTGAAATCCGATGACATAAGAAGTCAAAGTTCTCATCAATTGAGAATTTTGATCAAGTTTTTGATGATCTAGGTCATTCTAGAATTAGGCAAAATCCATAGAGACATTGTTCCACCATACATAGAACTTGTATCATGGTGGAATTCTACCCATACCTGAAGAACTCTATCCACCCTTGAAATTTGCGTTTAATTCTTATCAAATTTGTGACCAAAAAAGAATCTATCCTTTTGCGACAAAATTAACTTACTGCACTTCCCTTTTATATGCAATATTTCCCAAACACCATTTACCATCTATCATAACTTGTAAAAATCAATATTAAACTAAATTATACCTTATAAAATGGATAGTCATTTGGTTTAAGTAGCTAAAGAAATGAGTTACATTAATCATACATGATGTAGAATATATTTCCTTAAAATGCGAAGCATTTTATTTTCGTTCAAACTCTCTAATTAAATAATTAAATAAATGAATTATAATAAGCATATGCGATATCGATTAATGAGATAAGTTCTTTTCAGTAAACCTTCAAAATTGACTCCTCACGGGATCAAATTTCACAAGATTTTATAAGTAAAACCATGCACACTATCTTTGTTTCAGCAAGGAAAGTGTACATGGTTTTACTTAAAGTTTGCATGCACATTGTCCTAAGGGATAGTGTGCATGGATTTACTTGAGAACTTTGTTATGCATTGGGAGCAATTTCAAAATCATTTATGATCCTATTATGAATTGAGAGTAATTTCAAAACTATTTATGATCCTAAGAGGGTATGTGTATTTCTTATAGGTCATACATTTATATAGGGGTTTTAATAATAATTTTTTTAATAAACTTCGTCGAAAAAAGTGAAGTAGATTTTGTTGATTTGTTACTGTATGCATTGTCTCTTTCATGGTTGCTTAATCCCTATATATTCTAAATTGTTATTGCATGCATTGTCTCTTTCATGGTTGCTTAGCCCCTATATATTCCCGAGGCATTTATTGGAGGGTTTTTTCAACACTAATATGAAGACTTTATTGCATTCATTTAGTCTATTGCTTTCATTGAAGCCACCCTCATATATGAGGGATGTTTTCTCTATTATTTCCCCCACCCCCTCATATGTTTTCTCTATTATTCCCCCTACCCCACCCTCATATCATGTTTTCTCTATTATTCCCCCCACCCCCTCATATGTTTTCTCTATTACTACCCCCACCCCCACCCTCATATATGAGGGGTGGGGGTGGAAGGAATAATAGAGAAAACATATGAGGGGTGGGGGGCAGGGGGACGGGCGTTGAGGAGAATAATATATTTCTTTCATTCCTTGGGTTGTCATACCTCTAGCAATTCTCCATCCATTTTTGGAGGCATCTTTTCCTTGGCTATGCTATAACAACTACCTATAGTGAGTGGATCAATGAAGGAAACATGAGGACTCTTTGCTCATATATACTCATTTCATGCCTTCCCTCTTGGTGGATGAATAGTTCTTTGGGTTATTTGTTTTTTCTTGATTACTTTTCATTTCTCTTGTGGGGTCTTTAAAGTAGGATCAAGGTTTGTTTGTGATTATATTCAAAGATGTTTTCTGTTAGTTTAGGAGACATATTCAAAATCAAAGAATTAATTCTTGATTTTAGATAGGGTTTATCAAAGTTTCCCTACTCTTTTTGTTATTAGCCCCACACTCATATATGAGGGGGGTGGGGGTGGGGGAAATAATAGAGAAAACATATGAGGGGTGGGTGGGTGGGGAGAATAATATATTGCTTCCATTGCTTGGGTTATCATACCTCTAGCAATTCTCCATCCATTTTTGGAGGCATCTTTTCCTTGGCTATGCTATAACACCTATCTATAGTGAGTGGATCGATGAAGGCAACATGATGACTCTTTGCTCATATATACCTATTTCATGCCTTCCCTCTTGGTGGATGAATATTTCTTTGGGTTATTTGTTTTTTCTTGATAAATTTTCATTTCTCCTGTGGGGTCTTTGAAGTAGGATCATGGTTTGTTTGTGACTATATTCAAAGATGTTTTCTGTTAGTTTAGGAGACATGTTCAAAATCAAAGAATTAGATCTTGATTTTAGATAGGGTTTATCAAAGTTTGCTACTCTTTTTTTTATTAGCCCCACCCTCATATATGAGGGGGGTGGGGTGGGGTGAGGGGAATAATAGAGAAAAAATATGAAGGGGGGAGGGGGTGGGGATAATAATATATTGATTTCATTTCTTGGGTTGTCACACCTCTAACAATTCTCCATCCATTTTTGGAGGCATCTTTTCCTTGACTATGCTATAACACCTATCTATAGTGAGTGGATTGATGAAGGCAACACGAGGACTCTTTGCTCGTATATACTCATTTCATGCCTTCCCTCTTGGTGGATGAATAGTTCTTTGGGTTATTTGTTTTTTCTTGATTACTTTTCATTTCCCTTGTGGGGTCTTTGAAGGAGGATCAAGGTTTGTTTGTGATTATATTCAATGATGTTTTCTATTAGTTTATTTGACATATTCAAAACCAAAGAATCAGATCTTGATTTTAGATAGGGTTTATCAAAGTTTTGCTACTCTTTTTGTTATAAGCCAAGCATACAATTGTAGGGTAGTGGTCTTGTTGTATTTGAATGCAATAAAATTCAAGATTATCGCTTAAGTATGTGTATGTACTTACTCTCCTCTCCCTTCACAAATTCCTTTAAGGTAAATTAAATTTGGCTCACATAGAAAAATGGTGATGGAATGCCTTTAAACATAATTTGAATTATGGTGTTCATACAACACTTTGTATGAAATCAAGTAATGCAAACAATGGTTTCTTTGATAAAATTTTGCAACACTCTTTGTTGAGCTAATAACTTATAACACAACTTAGAGAAACATCAAGAATAACAACATTACCTAAATTGTTCATTATTCTGATAAGCTCTATCTTACTCATACTTTCCACGTCCTTAGTAGCAAGATATCCAAATATTTGATACCACAATATAAGCTTATGTGCAACTTCAACCACCCAAGCCTCACCAACCAACACATTCACATCAACATCGATTCCTCTTTTGATGCTAACATTGACTACTAATAATTGATATATTAGTTCAAAGCTTGGGGGTGGCCCTTCTTGGATTCCTTTAGCAAACTTCTGACCATTCCATTGCGATAATAACTTGGTCTTATCAAGCATGGATATAGCATCACCATTTGTTATCTCTTTTATGGATAGTGTGTTTTTCTTGATATCTAGTATATCAAGCATGTCATTGATCTCTCTTATTTTTCTAGTTTGCATCCTTGCATGCATTTTTATATATCATGCATCGTTTCCATAAACACTTGTCCTCTTTTTTCTATTTTTTGCATTGAGAAAATTGCTCATGATTCAAAGTCATGGGTTGGGATGCCCCGACCCACCAAAAATCTTGGTGTTGTCTTGTAAAAGCATATGTTGAAGTTATGAATCTCTTAGCTAGTTGATCATTACCATTCATTGCATTCACTTTTATGAACTTATTCCTTTTTAACTTGAGATCTTCCTATCTTGACGATAACTCTTAGATGCCCTTTTATTCACACCCATAAATGTACAATATCACTTTTGTTATTTTAGGTTCTATTAACTTAGTTGCATTGGGAGGGTTCACATGATACACTCCATATGTGGTTGTCACAATTAATTTCATCCAAGAATCAATGGGAGTTTATGAGATTGAGAAGGCGTTAATGGTGGCATCATTGGCAGAACTGTAGGATCAACCACACTTGGCCCTAGGTTATGGAACCCACCTAGTTGTTGGATCCTTATCCGACGGTTCCTCTTGTTTCTAGACTGTATCAGTCAGACCTTCTCTAGTTTAGGGCTTTTCATTTTGTTATCCTCTGATTTGCATGGAACTTGGAGTTGTCGTCATTTCCAATGACCGACGAAGAGCCTTAACTCTCTTCCTTAAAATACTCTGTTCTTTCCCAGTACTTTTATTTATTACCTTGGTGGTTGTCTTTTCCTAGCTTGACCTCTCTGGCGTGGCGCGAGTTGTTAGTCACTGGAGTGGGTTTACACCTCAGTTGTAGTAATGACAGAGCCCACATTAAATTTTTAATCAACCGTGGAGGTCTTTTCAGAGTTTGTGTTTGTCCTGACTGTGCGAGGTGGCGGTCTCTGGGGGTTGCTTCCAACACCTTCTAAATGGAGGTTGAGGTCAACACACTCATGAGTGCGACTGACGAGGCCCTCTGGAAGAGTGCCAGACTCTTCACATCGAAAGATGCACAAATTGTAGCTACTTCCTTTCCCTCTACCACCCTGAACTTGGCGGAACACTTGTTTTCCTCGACCGATGTTGCCACTGAACGTCCTGTCACCACTCCCTTTCCGCCTTCCGAAACTGTCTCCTCTTTCGGGCACTCTGGTTTGCATCGAAGTGTAGGTTCTCGCGAGCGTAGTTCAAGGGTACATAACTGGCAACCCAAGAGTTCGGGTTGCAAACGACTGTGGAAACCCAACAAGACAATATACCGCCTTATCATGGGTTCAGACGTAGACTTGGAGGAGAGTGTCCGTCTTTCTCTCTATGGACTTGTTGGTAGGATTTCCTATCGCTCTATGTGTAAGTGTTCACTTTCGGTTTGGATTTCAGATACCTGGTTGCCTTTAATGGGGTATATTCCAGAGCTCATTTCTCTTGCTCATGACTGGTTCGGTCTTTTATTTAACTCGCCAGAGTATTCTCAACGTATTCTGGACACTTTATGGAGTATCAGTGGATGTAGCCTAATGCTTAAGAGATGGAAGATTAGCTTTGATCATGCCTCAGATTATTTTAGATTGCGATACCTGTGGGTTTTACTTCCTGGCCTTCCAATTCAATATTGGACAGATAAGGCTCTTGCAACCATAGGCAACGAGCTCGGGCGTTTCATCTGTTTGGATGATAGTCTTTTAAAAGGTTCCGATAGAAAAATGGATAGGACACTGGTCGAGTTGGATGTTCACATGGGGCTACCAAAGACTTTGGATATCATTTGGTGAGGCCGCACGGTGACCCAATGCCTTGATTACATTGGCATTCCCTTCCGCTGCTTTTGCTGCCGCGAGATGGGACACCTCTGGCGTGACTGTACTAGAGAACCGAAAGATGAAGAACATGAAGCTTCATACCTTCGTAAGCTCTCGTGGGAGGACTCACCATGAGTAGACTTATACACTATGGAGATTGAAGGATTTATGGATACATGTGACTGACAGTCTACAACTCTCGATTCTCTCATTGGTAAGCTCAAGAAACTATGTCCTACCTTTTATTTTACCCTTACTTCTTGGGAAATGCATATGTTGGACTCTTCTGTTATCCAGGGTATGGGCCCCATAAATCTGGTCATTTCTGTTTCTCCGTAGACCTTGCCTATTCCTCTTTTACCCACTGCGGAGCAAGAGCCCCCTCAGAGTTTTCCTACCCCTCAAATCCTGACACTTGCTAGAGATGAAAGGGCTCATACTAGTCCTTTGGATCCTGGTGGGGTTGTCTTACCTACTAGTCCTTTTCATTTGACTGTTCCTAATCACAGTTCTGCTGCACCTCTTCCTACTAATGACTCTGAGCTTGTTGGGACTGATCCACCAGTTTCAAACCCTTTGGATTTTGGACACACTAACCTTGGGAACCTACTTAAAAAATTGGCCCCTTCTTCGATTGAGACGCTGCATCCGGTTCTGATTCCTACTTTTCGAGGCATGTCACCTATTATCCGTGAGAGCTCATACTTACCTTCTTCTACGCACTGTGTTAATTCTAGTGACTCTACTGGGAAAGACTTCTCTTGGTCTTGGGGCTTGGGACTTGAAACTTCACCTATAAAAACTCGCAGTGCTCGGAGAAAAGATATTTCATCTGTTACTCTTCCGACTTTTTCTTCCACAAAAAATTCTGACCTTGGGGCGGTTAGAGGCATTAAATCCCTAGCTAGGTCACGTCCATGATACTTCTCTCCCTCAACATCAGAGGGGTGGGGGGCGCCCTAATAAAGGCCTCCCTCAGGAGACTTATTGACAAAACCCATCCTAGCATTATCTTTTTACAAGAAACTTTAGTTGACGTACAATATGCTCGAGCTTTCTTCAGTAGCATAAGGTTGCAGTGGTTTGTTAGTGTTGTTAGCTCCATGGGTAGATCGAGTGGGCTACTTGTTTTTTGGGATCTTGTTTTGTTTGAGCTGGAACCTTTCTTATGTTGTGGCAGTATTTTGTTGACAGGTACCTGTTGTGCTAACAAGTGACATGTCAACCTTCTCAATGTTTATGGTCCTTGTACTGATAGGCTTTCCTTCTGGACAAAAGTTTTGAATATTGGCCTTCTGGCTAAACTAAATCTTATTGTCGCAGGTGATTTTAATTTTACCTTATCAACAAATGAGATATGGGGGGACACTGCTTTACCTGATCCAACAACCTTACAATTAAAATATATCTTCCTACACAACAACCTAGTGGATTTATTGCCGACTGCTATGGTTCCTACTTAGAGGAATGATAGAATTGGTGCAGAGTGTATATCTAAGTGACTGGATCGTTTTTTCGTTTCTAAATATCTTCTTCAACTTTTAGAAAAATATAGATCCTGGGTTGAATATCCGTTCCTATCGGACCATGCTCCCATCTTTTTGTAGCTAGATTCATTCTCTCATCACTCTACATATCCTTTTAAGTTCAATTTGATGTGGTTACAAGACTCTGACTTTGAGCGACTTGTCAAAAAGGTTTGGATTGACCATGCCTTTCTACAAGAAGTTGATGTCCAGAGACGTCTTGCGTGAAAAGTTAAAATTGAAAGTTAAAAGTTGGGCCCATTTACAAATTATTAAGAATACTCATAGACTCACACAGCTGGAAGATAATATTCAGTCATTGATCCATGATCATTCCGAGGGAACTAGAACAACTAAATTTGAACAACATTTAAAGACTCTTGAGGAGGGGTGGAACAAGCTCTTACTGGTCGAGGAGGCTCATTGGTGCTAGAAGAGTAGAGCTATTTGGATCAAATGTGGGGATCGAAATACAAAGTATTTCCATCATTTTTCTAGCTTTAGGAGGAATCATAAACATATTTTGGATTTAAAGACGGACACAACAAACATTATTACAGGACAGGACAAGCTTTTACCAACGACCTTTCATTTTTTCAAAAATTCCTATAGTGATCAGGGTCTTACAAACATTACAGACTAAGCTTCCATCACTGGACTCTTTCCTAGACTCATCAGTGAGAGGGATGTCGATCTTCTTAATGTTGCCTATACTAAAGAGGAGATTTGGAAAGTTCTTAATACTTTCAAAAGGGATAAGAGTCTCGAACCTGATGGTTGGACCGCTGAGTTTTACCTACACTTCTTTGATCTTGTTGGAAATGATCTGTGGGAGCTGGTGGAAGATACCAAGATCAGAGGGGTGGTCAATCGAGCTTTAAACTCTACTTTCTTGACTCTTATTCCCAAGACCAATCTTTCGTCTTCCTTTAGTGACTACAAGCCTATTGCTCTGTGCAATCTTTGCTACAAGGTAATCACCAAAACACTGGCCAATAGGATTAAACCTTACTTGTCTCGCCTTATCTTGGGTGAATAATTGGGCTTCATTAAAGGTTGTCAGATATTGGATGCTATTAGGACCGCACATGAAGTCTTACACAACATTAAACAAAAAAAGCTCCAGGCATTGATTTTAAAATTAGATCTCAAAAAATATTTTGATTGTATTAATTGGGACTTCCTTTGATTAATACTACTACAATCTGGTTTTGGTGAACTTTTCACGAGATGGATCATGGGTTGTGTTTCTAATGCGACCATAGTTGTACTGGTGAATGGGGAAGCAACTCCTTTCTTCCAAAATGAGAGAGGTTTGCAACAAGGATTCCCACTCTTTCCTCTTTTATTTATCTTGGCCATGGAAGGACTGAGCATTCTACTCAAAACTAGTCAACAAGCAGGGATAATTAAATGCATTAAGGTTTCAAGACTGGTCAATATTTTGCATCTTTTCTTCGTGGACGATATTCTTATTGCGACCAAAGCTGATTCACAAGAATGGTTGGAGATTGACTCAACTCTAAAATTCTTCTGTCGTGCATTGGGGCTCCAGATCAATGCAACAAAGTCCACCTTACATTACTCGAGGCTTACTGAGGTGGAGATTGACTTGTACAAAAACATATTCTCGTACAACTTTCTTGAGATCTCAATTGGTCTGAGATATCTTGGATATTTTCTCAAACTAGACTGTTACAAAGTGACTAATTGGCGTTGGAGTTTCATAAAATTTGAGAAAAGGATCACACATTGGTGCAACATGTGGCTTTCTCTCGGAGGGAGATTTGTTCTTATTAAATCAGTTCTGGAGAGCTAGACAATTTACTGGATGGCGCTGGCTTCTATCCCTGTTACTATTTTAAAAAGAATCAAACAACTGATATTTTCTTTTCTCTGGATGGGAGGTAGTGCAAATAAGCATCTACATCTCTGTCACTGGGAATCCATTGCAAAACCCAAATTGGTGGGTGGCTGGGGGCTAAGAAACATTTTTCTGTTTAATCAAGCATTGGCATCCAAATCACTCTAGCGTGTGCTGTCACAAGATGGGATTTGGAACCGAGTTATTACTGGTAAATATATCACTCATCCTACTATCCCGTGTTGGCTCAAACATACTACTACAAGCCCATCTAATGCTTCTCCGATCTGGAGATCACTATTGAAATACATTCATATTATTTAACACTAGCTATGTTGGAAACCAATATCGAGCCACGCTATTCATATTGGTCGGGATGCTATTCTGGGACTCGGGACTTCTGCTTTTCTATCTCTAGGGATCTTGAACAAATTACATGAAAACCATGTTTATTATCTCTTCCAAGCCAAGGGCCTCACATACTACGAGGCTTTTATTACTAGATGGAAAAATGGCTCAGATTTGGATCTTTCGGGTGACTTGGCGATTGAATGGCAGCGCTATTGTAAGGCTCTTATAGGAGCGGGGATACATCTTGGGGAACAAGAGGATACTTTGCTCTGGATTGGAGGTGATCGATCTAGAAACATAACAGTAAAAAATTTATACAATGCCTTAGCTTCTACCATTTGGATCCAGAGATGTATAGGATGGAGGAAACAATTATGGCATTGGACCCTTCCCTTGTAAATCAAACTTTTTATTTGGCTAGCGGCAGATGACAAGATATTGACCTGGGACATTCTTCTTCGTCGGGGCTGGGAGGGACCTAATATTTGTTTTATATGTCACTTGAACTCTGAATCCATTACACATCTTTTCTTAGACTTCACATTTACACAACAAGTTTGGCATAGACTCACATTCGCCCTTAAGCTCTGGACCATATGGTCGGGCTCCTCTTTGTAGACTAGTATGAAGAATTGGACAAAGGAGGAGTCGTCGTTTCCTAAGCTTCCGACCTTGGTTTGCTGGTACATTTGGTTAGTACACAACAAGGCTATTTTTGATCAGGTTCCTCCTTGTATTAATACAGTTTGCTACAGGACTTTGGGTGGTTTGGAGATTTCTAGGACAAGGAAGGAACCATTTCCGCACCTTATTCAACCTACCATTCAACAGGGATGGAACATTGCTTGGTTTGATGGAGCCTCAAGAAACACTGGTCTACTATGTGGAGCTGGTGGTCTGATCAAGCTGTCGAATCATACCAAATATACTTGGACCTACAACTATGGGGAGGGTAATACCAAAGCGAAACTTCTTGGTGCCTGGGCTACCCTTTTGCTGGCTTCTAGACTTAATCTATTGGATCTTCAAGTACTGGGTGACTCTAAGATTATTATAGATTGGTTAAACAACAAAGGGAAGTTACAAGTCATTGCACTGGAATGCTAGAAAGACAGAATCACCGATCTCATCAAGGCCTTTACTCAGATCAACTTCACTCATATTTACAGAGAATTAAATGAGGAGGCTGATATACTGTCCAAAAGTGCTCTTCAAAAGCATGCGGGGATTTTGCCATATTATCAATGGATAGATGGTCAAGTGGGGCTGCCTTAGTTTATATCTCTATATATTTGACTTTGAGAGACATAACACTTTACTATATTTAGCATTTTGGCTTTTTGTATATGTATTGATAGACTTAATATCCGTTAGTTGGAGACTTGATGTGGAGGATAGACATATGAGTTGTTTATCGTAATTGTAGACAAATTACCATATAGCTGGGGCTAGAGAAACGACATATATGTGAAGCAAAAAATGTAATTTTGGTTTTTATATCATATTATTAATATAATGAGAAATTTTTCTTCTGGAAAAACTTAGTTGCATTACATTACCATAATATCGATGACCCTACGCTCTTGAAATTCTTAACGATTTTCCTTACTCAAGTTTTTTTTTATATCAATCTACATTTTAACTTGTTCAAATCTAGGGAATCAATTGGATGTGACATGTGGTTGATGTCGATGTTTTGGTCACTGATAGAGAACCATCTCTAAACAATCATGATGAACCCTTATCGGTCCTTTGGCTTGGTTATTTAGTGTTTTTGTTTGGGCATTTCACCCTTTTTATAGTTGTTCCTCAAACTTTTGGATACTTTAGATTTCTATTTAATGAAAATTTTGTAAAAATTATTTCTTAATATTAAACACAAAATATTTTTATGTAAAAATATTCAAAATATGAAATTTCTAGACCCCTTTTCCTCTGATTAATGCAAAATGTCAAATATATATAAATCTGCTTTTAAAAATATCTTAATACTAATCAAAACCACACACTTACCAACTTCATTATATACTCATGTAAAAAATATCTAATACTCCTTTTATCTCAACATGATTAAATATTCTTTATTTCTTTTATTCTTTTTCATAAATTTCAAAATAAAAACATTTTCAAACATATTGTGATATGATTAGATGGGAAAGCAGCGCTGCTGGCGGGCACACAAATCTGTTTTAACTACGTCATACTCTGCTACAGGGTAAGAAAACAGAGCATGTTAGTGGTAGGTTACGTTGCAGCTTGTTGAGACTCCGTGGCCCAATGGATAAGGCGCTGGTCTACGAAACCAGAGATTCTGGGTTCGATCCCCAGCGGAGTCGCTACATCCCTACATTTGAACTCCCTCTGTCGGCAAGGGTGTCATTTTTGTTTCTGGCGTACAACGACTCTTTATGTGGTTTGATTGTTTTCATTGTTTTCATAAGGCAGGTATAAGGGGCATTTCTTCTTATAAACAGTTCTTAACCAGCAGAAAAAATGGCCGAGACTTGCCGTCTGCGACGGAACGGTCCCCAGAGGTCGAATTATCGACAAAATGAGATTGCGACGGACCCCACAGAGGATCGAACCCAGAACTTCTGATTTGGTAGACCAGCGCCTTTACCATTAAGCCATGAATCTAATATTAGACTTTTTGTTGCCATTTTTTGAAATTAGCTATTCTTTCTATTATTTAATATGGTTATATTTTTTTGTTGTCATGGTTTTGTAGGAGCCACATGTCATTGATGGTGAAGTCAAAATTTTCACATTTAGTGATTTCTAAGTTCATCGCGGGGAAGAGCTTAAATCACTATGCCACTTGAATGTGCTTGCAAAAAGTGTTACCTGCCTTCCATGTAGAGTATTGCTAATTCGATGATAGTACATAGGGTAAATCAGATTATTTAGGGTTTACGGTCAAAAAATTAATAGATTTATGAAGAGAATAAACATGTCACAAAATGAGATTTGAATCCGGGTAAAGGAGGATAACAACTTAGCCCCTTGAACTATAACTAATTGACATTCATATTGTATCTTATAACCCTATGGATAAAATATATGAGGTTGAATGTAGATAGCATAGATAATACACTCTTGGCTATTTATTGCACATGCGGGGAGCCCTATTACATACACACCCAACCCCATATATTCTCTCCTCGAATTTATCTCCTTTTTAGTTCTTATAGATTGTTTTAAATTCTATATAATCTAACGTACCAACCCCATATATTCTCTCCTCAAATTTATCTCCTTTTTAGTTCTTATCGATTGTTTTAAATTCTATGTAATCTAACGTACTTATAATATTCGTTACTCTTATAAAAATGTATAGCCATTTTGACAATCTACATAACTTATTATTGTTAGGTCCATTTTTATTCTTGTTTTTCTATAACTGTTGTAGACACTTATAAGTAGGACATTGCATTCATAGTATATAACTATAGTAGAATTATTAGTAAGACATCAAATTCATAACTTACTCAATCCTTATTCTTATTTTTCTATAATTATTGTAGACAATTATAAGTAGGACATCACATTCCGAGTATATAACTATTGTAGACGATTATTAGTAGGACATCAAATTCATAATATAAAATGAAGTACACTTTTATGTTGCTTTATTTGTTAAAAATGCATAGGTTGTTCATGAATTCCATTATTTCTTTAAAATTTAATAAAATTCATATTGCAATGTTTTTTAAGTGTAAGTTTTGAATATTTTCATAAACATTGGTAATGAAATCAAAACACTATTATACAAATTATGGATTTCAATATATTGTTATTATATTTTCATTAGCTTTATCATAAAAATAAAAATTTCCAAAATTAATTATCAAATGCCAATTATTTCTAAATTCATTAAGTATATAATATAGTCCACCAAATCTCTTTCAAAAAACATTCCTTTACGCCTTTTGAAATAATTGCTAATTTAAATTATAATGTCCATACAACATATATGGAATCAAACAATCCGATACTTTTTCTTCTTTAATTTGACAAAACTATTTAGTACATTACTAATCAAACAATCCAATAACATTTTCTTCTTTAATTGAATTTGGCAAAACTATTTGGTACATTACTAACTTGTAAAATATTACTTTAGTCTCTATCCTTGCATGCATTGTTCATCTATATCCTTTTCTCTGGAGTTGACCCTTGCATTGTTTCCATAAACAATTGTTCTCTTTCTTCTACTTTCTTACACAAAGAAACACTTATGATTCAAAGGCATGGGTTGAGATGCCCATAAACCAATCTCACAAAATGCCAAGTATGTATGAATTTGTTTTCTTTAGATATCTTAATATTAAGAGAAGTTAGGTACTCAACCAACTTCTTGAACTAACTTTTTCATGTGTTTATGATGACATTTGGTGTTTCTTGTCTTGGTATATGGTTATTTATATAGACTCTAGAAGAAACATGTGGATATTGTCAACTTGCGAACAAGTATTCGATACTAAATGTACTTTATAAACTAAAAGCACGTAATGGATCACACCAACTTTCAATGAATGTTGTCTACCGTGCAAAGTAAATGCTCCACTTTGAATAAATATTCACTATGGTTTATTACACATTTATTCTCAACCTCAAATGTCAAAAATATATCATTATTTCCATATTTTCTTATAAGTTTTTGGTTGAACTCATTGTTATGTCTTTCTCTCTCTTCTCTCTCCATCTTGTGTTGGAACCAAGTTTTGATGTACTTACTTCCCTCTTTCTTTGAAGTTGTTTTATACATATTCATCTATTTTCATAACAAATTTCCATTTGGCTGTTGAAATCTGATGACATAAGAAGTGAGAGTTCTCATCAATTGAGAATTTTGATCAAATTTTTGATGATCTAGGTCATTCTAGAATTAGGCAAAATCCATAGAGACATTGTTCCACCATACATAGAACTTGTATCATGGTGGAATTCTACCCATACCTGAAGAACTTTATCCACCCTTGAAATTTCCATTTAATTCTTATCAAATTTGTGACTAGAAAAAATAATCTATCTTTTTGCGACAAAATTAACTTACTTCACTTCCCTTTTATATGCAATCTTTCCCAAACACCATTTACCATCTATGATAGATCAATATTAAACTAAATTATACCTTATAAAATGGATATTCATTTGGTTTAAGTAGCTAAAGAAATGAGTTACATTAATCATACATGATGTAGAATATATTTCCTTAAAATGCAAAGCATTTTATTTTCGTTCAAACTCACTAATTAAATAAATGAATTATAATAAACATATGCAATATTGGTTAATAAGAGAAGTTCTTTTCAGTAAACCTTCATAATCGACTCACGGGATCGAATTTCACAAGATTTTCGAAATACATATATTATATTTTTAAAAATTTAATTTGTTTTTAATCTATTTATAGCCAAAGGATGGGTCAATGGGGGATTACACTCAAGGGGGACATCTACCCTTCGAGCCTCATCACAATGAGCCAAATATTAATCATAAACATGCACAACTTCTACTTTGTTGGTTTTGAACTTGTGACCTCCAAGGAGAAAACACATATTCTTAACCATTAGGCCCATTCAAAATACATATTATGACTTTACTTATAGTGTGCATGCACATTGTCCTAAAATTCTAAGAGGATATGCGTGTATTTCTTGTAGGCCATGCATTTATACAAGAATTCTAATAATAAATTTTTCCATGAAAGTGAAGGAGATTATGTCGATTTGTTATTGTATGCATTGTCTCTCTCATGGTTGCTTAGCCCTTGTATCTTCTTGGAGGGTTTTTTCATCACTAATATGGAGATTTTATTGCAATCATGTGGTCTATTGCTTCCATTGCTTGGGTTTTGATACCTCTAACAATTCTCCATCCATTTTTGGAGGCATGTTTTCCTTGGCTATGCTATAACACCTACCTATAGTGAGCGGATCGATGAAGACAACGTGGGGACTCTTTTCTCATGTATACTCATTTCATGCCTTCCCTCTTGGTGGATGAATAGTTCTTTGGGTTGTTTGTTTTTTCTTGATTACTTTCCATTTCTTGTGTGGGGTCTTTGAAGTAGGATTGAGGTTTGTTTGTGATTGTATTCAAAGATGTTTTTTATTAGTTTAGGAGATATTTTCAAGGGAAAATCAAAGAATGAGAGCTTGATTTTTAGATAAGGTTTATC
>ML795519.1:212000-252457 GCA_009831015.1 Picea engelmannii | reverse complement strand
TCTTTATGAAGCAACCATAAGGTTATGTTGTGAAAGGAAAGAAGGAGCTGGTATGCAAGCTGAAAAAGTCCTTGTATGGTTTAAAACAATCACCAAGGATGTGGTATAAAAAATTTGATACTTATATGCTGGGACTTGGCTTCGCAAGAAGCAAAGAGGATCATTGTGTGTATTTTAAATTAATTGGTGATCATTTGATTGATTTGGTCCTTTATGTGGATGACATGTTGTTGATAGGAAACAACAAGGAGATTATCCAGGATGTGAAAACTCAGTTGTCCTCTAAATTTGACATGAAGGATCTCGGTGCTTCAAATTTCATTTTGGGCATGGAAATTAAAAGAGATCGGAAAAAGAGGAAACTCTGGTTAAATTAGAGAAAATATGTCGAGACAATATTGTAGAGGTTTAATATGCAGGAATGAAAACCGGTCAAGGTTCCTATTCCTGTTGGTGTAAAGTTATCTGCGGATCAGTGTCCCAAGACACATGAAGAAGAGGAGGACATGTCTCATGTTCCATATGCCAGTGCAGTTGGCAATTTGATGTATGCAATGTTTTGTACTAGACCGGACATTGCACATGCAGTGGGAGTTTTGAGCAGGTATATGTCAAAACCAGGGAAGGAGCATTGGACAACAGTAAAAAGGGTTTTCAGGTATTTGTGTGGAAATGCTAGCTATGGATTGTGCTATGAAGGAAGACCGATATTGGACAGAGTGGTGGATATACATGGATTTGTGGATGCAAACTGGGCAGAAGATCTGGATCGTAGGAGATCTACAAGCAAGTATGTGTTTAACCTGTTTGGAGGAGCAATAAGTTGGATGAGAAAAAGACAGGCTGTAGTGGCACTTTCAACTACAGAATTTGACTACATGGTAGCCACTCATGCAAGTAAGGAAGCAATATGGTTACAAAGATTGTGTTCATGTATTGGGTTGGTACAACAAGCTGTAAGGATAGA
This sequence comes from Picea engelmannii, assembly GCA_009831015.1. NCBI lineage: Eukaryota > Viridiplantae > Streptophyta > Pinopsida > Pinales > Pinaceae > Picea > Picea engelmannii. Next base: position 251,490 of record ML795519.1, on the reverse strand, counting down.
GTGTGACAATCATAGTGCAATTTTTCTGGTGAAGAACCTTGCTTGTCATTCAAAGACAAAGTACATTGATGTTCAATATCCCTTTGTGAGAGACATGATTGAAGAAAATAAAGTATCAATGATGAAGACAGACACTTTGAAGAATGTTGCAGACTCATTAACAAAATCTGTGAGCACTGAGAAGTTCTCTTGGTGTAGAGGATCCATGGGCATTGCTGCCTTGGATTTTTGACTATGTAACCCTGTAACCCCCTGTATGCAAAGAAAACAACAAGTGGAAGAATGTTGGGTATGCGTTATATTCTTTGCAAGATTAGTAGTGTCTGAGCATATGTGCTGGGCACGCAGGGGGGTTAGAGGGGGGGTGCAGGGGTTCGGGGGCAGCGCCCCCAGAATTTTTTTTTTCTACCTTGGAAAACATGACACCTACCTCAGGAAACGTGTCATGTATTTAGGTGGTTTTTTTGACACATGGTTTTTGCTGATGGTTTTCTATTTTTGGTTAAGGAATTAGGGTTTTAGACTAATCCAGGTCATTGGGTTAGGGTTTTGGATGCCGTTGGATCCTATATGTATATTGTATTGTAAAGAATGTAACACAATGTATGAATATAATATATGTTGGTTTTCTTGGTTTGGGTTTCCAGGGGAAAAATATCTGTGTAATGTTTGTATTTTCCATTGTATATTTTTTGTTCTTTTCTAAATATCTGTTTACAGTAGACATTGTACAAGGTTATAATTTACAATATGGCCACGTCACAATGCATAAAAATGGCTACGCTTGCAAGGTTGACTGTGGTCGTGACATGTTTCCAGGTGCGTGGGGTTGGAAAACTGTTTGAAAAAAACAAAACGCGCACAAATATATGTGGAGTGGTCATATGGGATATTGTGCATATAACCGGGGCTGGGGCTTAGCCCCAACCCAAACCCCACGCTCATCCATTGAATTAATTGATTTGAAATATATTTCAAACCATATATATAACAAGCAACAACTTGTGGCGCGCCGGTTGGGCTGCTTTTGCCAAGACTTTGCATTTGGTGGGGGAGGTCCGGGGTTCGAACCCCACAGACTCCATAGAATATTTTTCATAACAAAATATTACACGGTGCCACGTGGCAGCCCATGTCTGGGCCACGTGGCACCTCCCAATTTTCCATTAAAGAGCCACGTGTCAAAATCTCATTCGTCCAAATGTATGCCAACTCAAAACCTACCACGTCATCACCATTCCACATCATCTGCCATGTGTGAGTTGTACCCTTCCATGTCAGCATGTACGGACTGTACAATCAACAATTGTTTTTAACTTGTTTGGAAAAACGAACAGAACATGATATCTCACTCATCCGATGTCCGTTTGAACCCGTTCGAAGTGCGTTGGGTTTGTGACGATGAGGCCTACGTCCCTATTTGTTTTGAAGTGATTCTGAGCACTTTGAATTTTTAGCAAAATTTGATCCCCTGGATCACTCCTACCCATTGGGAAGATTTTGGACCTCCAAAAGATTACTTTCAGTATATCTGAAGATGAGGGTATAGTTCCCTCACCTTTCCAACCTCAATCCATCCAACCTTGCTTGGATTGGTGCCTTTGAGACCAATTTGAAACTTGTCATGCCTTGTTGTGTACTTGGCTTGGCTCTTTCTCAACTGTTCTTGAACGGATTGCTGCACAATTTGAACTGGTTCAATGAACTTCTTGGTCTAGTTATAAGCATGTTGAAAGTGATATAGATACTCATCCCAAAACTTCAGATGCTTGCCTTGCAATCTAGCCACCGTCTTGCCTACACCAAAATGGCCTACAACAAGAGAAGAATGTGCTTCTCTTATCTTGTGGACTCTTTCACCCTGTAAAAAACATAGCTTGCCAAAATACAAAAGTTTACCACGCTCATAGGAATCCAATTCCTCAACTTGGTTAGTGTGACATAAAGTTGCATAAACATCCTTGCCATCAACACCTAAAGCATATTGTTCCAAATAGCTCTTATGCATGATAGGATTATGCTTGAAAATAACTAAAGCACTATCATTAGGCCTAGTAAGCATAACAACAACTTTATCATAAAATTCTTTCTTATACCTTATTACCAAGTGGAAAACATAACTTTTCAAGGCATGCAATGGAGCTTGGTTTTCTTTCCAAGCTTTCTTCCATATATCTACTTCAACGATCATATATGTAGTCTTGTTCAAGGTTCTGAAATCTACTGCATACACCGCATACAATCTTTCTTTGGTACCAAACCATTTGGTAACCGACATGGCAAAGTGCTTGGTTTGATGACCCCTTTATCAAGCAACTCTTGGGCTTGTTTTTTGTTTTCAACATTCTCCATGTATGACATCTTGCACATGTCAAAGCTTGGACGAGGGCCTCCTTGCTGCAATATAATCTCATGATGGATACCCCTTTTAGGAGGCAATTCCCTTGGTTCTTGAAACATCTCAACATTTTCGTTATCAACCTCATACAAATCAGATTGTAACTTTGCATCACATCCTTTGAGAACTTGGTCCTCGTCATTGTCCTTGGGTTTAATCATCAAAAGTACAAGGTTCTTACTAGCATTGACTGATCTCTTCATTTGTCCCGCATTTACAAGTGATAAATTCATCTTTTTTGTATGTGATCTAACAATGTACTCAATTCCATTTTTAAACAAATGATACTTGTTCTCATGGCGATGAAAAATGGCTCTCTTACCATATAAGTATGGGCTTCCAAGCACAATACCACAAATATCCAATGTAATGACATCAAGCTCTACCTCATCTATATAGTTTGCAGTGATGGAAAATCTGAGTTTACACCTTCTTGTCACATGCAATTTGGCATTGTCACATATTCAACCTAATGGGTATGGTTTAGGATGAGGAGTAGTTTCCAAATCTAGTTTCTTGACAATGTCTTCAAAGATAAGGTTTGCTTGTGATCCCGTATAAAAAAGAGTATCTATCTTGGTATGTTTTGAAATAACCCTTATGTGGAAAATATCTATCCTTTCTTTTTCATGTTGAGTTTCATTGATGACAAAATTTGAAGAACTAGTGCTTGCAATAGAAATATTACCTTGTAAACCCATGGCTGTGATTTTTGTTTCATCTTCCGAATTAGATCCTAAATCCTTTTGTACAGTTGAAACAATGTTTGGTTTCTCTTTGTTGTTGAACTTTTTGGGCCTCTTTTCAGGATGAAGTTTCCAACAATGGTCTTCATCATGGCCATCCTTTGAACAATGTTTACAAGAGAGTTTCTCCCTCTCTTTCTGGACTGAAACGTTTTTCTTTCCATTTCCTTCAAACTTCCTTTTTCCCTTGTTTTCATTAAAAAACTCCTTGCTGCCCTCTTGAGGTTCATTCCTTCCTCTTGCCTCTAAATGAGTAGCCTGTACACATACTTCATCTAGATTTGAAGGATTAAACATAATTATTGTATGCCTCAAGTAGCTATGAAAAGATCCAATGTATTTGAGTAAAGTTTCTCGAGAAGACAAATCTACTCCCAAAACCAAAGCTCTTCTCCTAAATTCTTGAGTAAAACTTTGCACTTTTTGTCCTTTAGCTTGTCTAAAATTTTGCCAATCCATAATAGCTTTCTGCATGCATGCTAATGGATAAAATTGCCTTTTTATTGCAACAATGAAATCATTCCAAGAGGATAAAACTTTACTGTGTTTCTTCATGTCCTCTTGAGTTTTGGCTTCCCACTAAATGAGTGTTGCACTATCCAATCTTAAAGAGGCAAGCTAAATTTTAGTTTCATCATCTTGAATCCTTTGTATCCTACAATACACTTCAATCTGACGAATCCAATTATCTAATTTCTCAGCATTTACCTCTCTATTCTACATTGGCAATTCAAATTTAATATCGATCTTTAACAAAGGAATTTGTGGAGGAATTTTACCATGTCCCTTTGGAGAATTTGGAGGTGGTTGTGAAATGGTAGAAAAAGTGGAAGATGGAGGTGAGGAAGGTGGAGTATCACCATCCCCTCCATTTCCTTTTGGAGTTTTATCACCACTGTTTCCCTTGCCCTTTGAAGGATTGGAGATTTCACCTTGCAATCTTGCATTCTTTTCTTCAAATAATATTTTCACCATTTCTCTCATATCCATGAAAGCCTGTCTGAGATCTTCATCTTCAGAAGGAAAATTTTCATGAATCTTTTTATAAGCCATACTTGGTGAGTGCCTCCTTGAAGCTTGAGGTGATTGTATAGGCCTTCTTCTTGAAAGTTGAGAACTTGGCTCTACAAGTTGACCTTCTCTTATTGTGAGCTTCAACCTTGTGAGCATCAGAAAACAAACACTTGCAAATAATCAAGCCATCAAAAACCTAAGCTCTAATACCAACTTGATCTGAAAATGAAAAGGCTTGTATCTTGAAAATATTTGCAAGTTTTTAATTAAGAGAAACTTTGCAAACACATAATTTAGAGAAACTTTCACATTCAAGATGAATATAATAACCAACAAATAACGGTGAACAATAAACACATAACACAACAAATGATAAAGGAGTTCACCCCTCTCTTGGGCTACATCTCCTAGTCCAGCTTCCAATGGATCTTTTATATTATTTGCTCAAAGTGCTAAAATCAGTGCTTTACAATGCTCAAAATGCCAAATAGATGGCTCCAATGGCTCCAGAATGTCCAAAAACCCCTAGCTGGGATTTTTCGGCAACTGGTTTGGCCAAAAAATGAAGAAGATAGGCTTCCTGGAAGTTTCCCCTTCAAGCTTGTTGTCTTCGATTCGCCAAATCACACCTCTGTGTGTGTCTAACTTGGCTTCTGGGCGTTTCCCATGCCTAAACCCATCTCCCGTGCGCATTCCTGTGATTGGTGCCAAAGTGTCGCACCACTAACATATTTTAGGCCCCCAAAGACAGAGGTGTTGGGCACATGGGGGGCCATATGGCCACGTCCCAGCGCATAAAAAGGGCTACGTTTGCAAGGTTGACTATGGTCATGATATGTGTCCAGGCACGTGGGGTTGGAAAACTATTTGAAAAAAAAATACGCATGCAAATATATGTGGAGTGGTCATATGGGATATGGCGCATGTAACCGGGGCTGAGGCTTAGCCCCAGCCCAGACCCTGCGCTCATCCATTGAATTAATTGATTTGAAATATATTTCAAACCATATATATAACAAGTAACAACTTGTGGTGCCCCGGTTGGGCTGCCTTTTCCAAGACTTTGAATTCGTTGGGGGAGGTCCAGGGTTTGAACCCCATAGACTCCATAGAATATTTTGCATAACAAAACATTACACGGTGCCACATGGAAACCCATGTCTGGGCCACGTGGCACCTCCCAATTTTCCATTAAAGCACCACGTGTCAAAATCTCATTCGTCCACATGACTGCGAACTATCTGCCAATTCAACACCTGCCATGTCAGCATCATTCCACGTCACCTGCCACATGTGAGTCATACCTTGTGACGTCAGCATGTACATACTGTACAATCAACAATTTTTTTAGCCCGTTTGGCAAAACGAACAAAACGAGATATCTCACTCATCCGATGTCTATTTGAATCCGTTCGAAGTGCGTTGGGTTCGTGACAACGAGGCCTACGTCCCTGTTCATGTTGAAGTGATTTTGAGCACTTTGAATTTTGAGGAAAATTTGATCCACTGGTTCACATACCACATGTCATGATGATGACAGTGGTGAAGAGCTCACCAACTTCACAACAAAAGGAACCCAAACCGTCCCTTGCTCGGTTGCCCGAATTTTGTGCTTTGTTTAGCTCTGATACGACCTGTCAGGTCGCTGGAGAACCTTTGGTTGGATGGCATAATCATCCAACATTTCCAACGACTTGTGGCACCACCACTGTTCAACTCAGCGATAAGACCACATCAGTTTATTTGGCCTGGACTACGTCTTACTCTTTGTTTTGTTTATTACTTAACAATGTGTGTTTGCTTCTTCTACTTAAAACATTCAACAAGTAAAGAGTGCACACATACATAGTAACAATGAAATGCAAGTGGGAAACCAAACCGGCCTAACACTCGAATTTCTATAACAAAGACAAAAGTGTGCCGAGTCTTCAAATTGTGCCACAACGGAGATACAATAACAAGGAGATTTCGCTCAAGTTTACACAAGAACCTGTGAGAAACAAAACAAACTTCCTTTGCCTTGCAACCTTCTTCATGCCACTGAATGAAACACTTGATGAATGACTTCAACTTCATTTCATGCTTCAAGATTGCAGTTCATATTTCCCTTGCCTTCGTTTGCTCAACTTGCAACACTCAACTTCACCACCCAAGTCTTCTTGTCCAACAACTGTCTTTCTTCAAGAAGAACTTTCCCTGTTCTGCTCTTTGGTGCAGAATCCTCAAGATGGCTCAAGTCACCCACCATGGTCGACTTGGCCCCTTGGGAGGATATTACCCTCTCTACCTCAGACTGACCTCAGACCCTCAAACTTGCGATTGTGAAGAATGAATGCCACCTGCCAATATGCCCTTTGTTTTGTCTCCTCGGTTTATATATATGCCCAACTCTCCCAACTGATGCACCCCTTTACCTTGGAGCCGATGTGACCTTTGGTAACTCGCCCATTTAACTCTTGGGCTGAATTTTGCCTAAGGGGCACGTGTCCCTTGAGTGAGTCGGTCAACTCACTCAAGCATGCCCTTCTTCATCTATCCAACTCATCGTTTTCATTTGGGCGCCCAAGTCATGCCCTTGACTGATTGTCAACCAAATGTTTGGCTAAGCGTCCATTGCACGACACCTTGGTCAACTCCCCTGGCGCACTGGGTGCCCAAGGTGTCCGGGCTCGCCTAATTCAAGTTCGCCTTCCGTTTCTTGGTTGGGTTGGACGCCTTGTTTGTCAAATTGTCCAATTGATGCCCCTAGCCAACCCATCGTTTTGATGATGCACCCATCTCTTTGTGGAGCGCCCATCCCATGTCCATGTCTCCGCCAAGCCAACATTTTAACTTGTGTCGTAAGCTGTCTTTGGGTGAAGTCATTCCTTGGCATGGCGCGTGCCCAAGGAACCCTAACTTCTCCATATATGAAGACCCTTCGTCTTATCATTCGAACCGAGTGTCTTCCCTGTTCGAATCCTCTGTCTTGGTTTGGAATGGAGGTGCGTGCATGCTTGGGATGGGCACCCCAAACCTTACATTACCTCTTTAGAGTGAGACCCCCAAAATTTCTCGGACATTTTGGCCCTTGCTAAGTCATAAGCGATTAGTATATTTGACTAGCACGCTATTGGATATACTCTTGGATTATAGTCATAGCCAGTTGTTTAGATCTCGTGCCTAGCCCACCTTACTCAATCAAGTTACTAATTCCCATGGTTAAAAAAACACTATGAGTAACTTCGAAATGATGAAAGCAAGGGTGGCGCGTTCAATCCATGGGAAGGTAGCGCTTGTAGCGGCACACAAATTTGTTTTAGCCGCGTCGTACTCTATTCGATTCTATATGGACAAGAAAGGAGTATGATTGGTTACTCAGCAAAACACTGAGACTCCGTTGCCCAATGGATAAGGCATTAGTCTACGAAACCATAGATTCTAGGTTCGATCCCCAACAGAGTCGCTACGTCCCTAACCGCTGAGCTCTCTCTATTAGTAGTAATGGTGATTTCCATTTTAGCCGTGCCATACTTTATGTGACTCTATATGGGCAGGAAAGCAAGATGATCTTTTTAGTTGCATCGTACATTATGTGACTATATGGGCAAGAATAAAGGACGATCTAGTAATAGGTGAAGGTTAATGGATAAGGCGTTCGTCTACAAAATCAAAGATTCTGGCTTCGATCCCGAGCGGAGTCACAACAACCCTGAGTTTTCTGTGAGATATGGTGACTTCCATTTTTGTTTCTGGCGTACATGGACTCTTTATTTTTTGGTTTGATTGTTTTCTTCATAGGGCAGGCATACGGGGCATGTAATTTTCTTCTCAGGAACAATTAATAAGTAGCAGAAGGATTCGTTTTCTTGTCAGAAACAATTATTAGGTATTTGATTTGTGATTGTTGTATGCACAAGTCAATCATAATTCACTCCATGTTTTTTTACTTTGGAAATTTATTTTTTTGTCTTGTATATATATCTATAAATAAATCAAAGTTTACTTTATGTTTTTCAAATATTAAAGGGTTTAGCTTTATGGGTGAGATTGTTTTCCCAATCTCTTCTTTGGTTTGAAGAGTTCAATATGAAAACAAAGAAACCAATGATAAATGTTCAATGGTACATAGGTTTCTCAATATCGAAAAAATGTACCACCTTTGTGGTGACCTTGTCACTTCACTGTTCCCAGATATGTTGAAAAAGATTAGTCCCAACGCACTCTCACTTCATTATTTTTAGTTAGGCTTTAATACCAGGTTCAAATCCCCAACGAAACTTGACCTATTGTGACAAGGTTAGAAGAGTACCAGTCAGGTCGCTGGAGAACCTTCGGTTCGATGACAAAATCATCCAACTTTCCCAATGACTTGAAACACCGCGACTGTTCAACTCGGTGGCAAGGCCACACTGTTTTAATTTGCTTTGACGCCTTACTCTTCGTTTAGTTTATTAATTAGTTACAATTTGTGTTTTCTTCTTATACTTAAAACATTCAACAGGTAAAGAGTGCACACATACACAATAACAACGAAATGCATGTGGGCGGACAAACCGATGTAACACTTGAATTTTTATAACAAAGATAGAAGTGTGCCGAGTCTCAAATTGTGCCACATCGAAGATACAATTACAAGGAGCTTTCACTCAAGTTTACACAAGAACCTGTGCGAAACACAACAAACTTCCTTCCGTCGCCTTGTAACCTTCTTCCTGCCACTGTTCGAAACACTCGACAAATGACTTCAACTTCGCTTCATGCTTCAAACCCGCAGTTCATACTTCCCCCGCCTTCGTTTGCTCGACCTGCAACACTCAACTTCACCACCCATTGAGTTTGCTCGTCCAACAACTACCTTTCTTCAAGAAGAACTCACCCTCTTCTGCTCTTCGATGCCAACTCCTCAAGACGATTCAAGTCATCCACTAGGGTCGACTTGGCTCCTTGGGAGGAGCTCACCTTCTCTATATCAGACCTGCCTCAGACCCTCAAACCTGTGATTATGAAGAAGGATTGTCACCTGCCAATATTCCCTTCATTTTGTCTCCTCCTTGGTTTATATAGGCGCACAACTCTCCCAACTGGTGTGCCCCTTTACCTTGGAGTCAACTCGACCTTTGGTAACTCATCCACATATTTCTTGGGCTGACTTTTTCCTAAGGTGCGCGTGTCCCTTGGGTGAGTTGGCCGACTCACTCAAGCACACCCTCCTTTATCTAGCCAACTCATTGTTTTCATTTGGGTTCCCAAGTCATGCCCATGCCCGATCATTAACCAATCGTTTGGCTAAGTGTCCATCACATGACACCTTGATCATCTCCCTTTGGCGCCCAAGGTGATCGAGCTCTCCCAATTCAAGTTTGCCTTCCATTTGTTGGTTGGATCAGACACCTTGTCTGCCGAGTCGTCCAACCAACACCCTTAGCCAACCCATCCTTTTGATGGTGCACCCATCTCTACGTGGAGTGCTCATCACCTTCCCACGTCTCCGCCAAGCCAACATCTTAACTTGTATTTCTGTTCTAAGACTTTTGCGACCATTGTTATGATGAGGTATTTCTTTCAGAATCATCGCATTGATTTTTTATTTTCGACGTTTCAGACCAAACCGATGTGGTCCATCATCAGGAAAAGTATTTGAGATATGAAGGAAAAATGATAAAACAAGTGTATAAATACATGAATTTTTTTTAAGAAGAGCCGACTTATTAAAATATGAAATCTCAAAATATAAAGCCTAAAAGATAAATTATTTATTAATTAATTTCTAGAATCAATCCATGTGGTTAGTGTTGGGATCCAATTTTGACTAATTTTCCACCCATCATCTTTGTTTAGATTGTTAGGTTGTTTTTCAATTTTGATGGCTTCCTTAAATTTCCTATTGTGATAGTGATCTATCTTGGCAATAATTTTGGCGTCTTCAATACAAATGTGATGTTTAATTTTGTCTAAATGTTTTTCCAAAGCTAAGGGACGAGTGCGATTGTGCTTGATGTCAGCGACATGTTCTTGAATCCCAATTCTAAAGGAATGAGATGTTTCTCATATGTATTGTTTACCACACGAGCACAAGATCATATAGACACCCTTTTGTTCAATGGGATCAACATGGTCTTTGACTAACCTAAGAGAATTCCTAATAGTGTTTAAGGGTTTGAAAGTTGCCCCAATGCTTTTCTTCTTCAAAATCCTAGCAAACTTGTCTGTTGTCCCTTGTATGTAAGGTAAGAAAACCTTGGACGCATCATTATTTGTTTGTTCTTTATTTCTAGGTGTTTTAGTGGCATTTCGAAAGGCTTTAATCACCTGATGTTTTTTATAGCCATTATCCTTGAAAATATTGAGGAGATGATTTTTCTCTTCATCAAGGTGTTCCTCATTAGAGATTCTAAAGGCCCTAGTAGCTAGGGTGTTGAGAACCCCTAATTTTTGGGCAGGGTGATGACGGGAATTCACATGAAGGTACTGTTTGGTGTGAGTTTTCTTCCTATAAACTTGGTGGGCTAAGGATCCATAAAGTCTTTTTGTGACTCTAACATCTAGAAAAGGAAGACTACCTTTATCTTCGACCTCCATATTGAATTCAATGTGATCAGATTGTTTATTGAGGTGCTTCACAAATTCATTTTTTTTACAACCTTGGGGCCAAATGACAAAAGTATCATCGACAAACCTATTCCAGTATTTGGGTTGGAAGGGTGAGGAGATAAGGGCTTTTCTTTCCAAATCCTCCATGAATAAATTAGATATGATGGGAGAGAGGGGGGATCCCATAGCAACCTCACAGGTTTGTTCATATACATCACCCTGGAAACTAAAAAATGTGGATTTCAAACACATTTCAACTAACTTAGCAGTACCTTGGTCAGTGACGTTCTTGATGACCTCCATAACTCCATCAATGGGAATTTTAGTAAAGAGAGAAACAACATCAAAACTTACGAGGGTTTCATCCTTGTCCAATTTGATGTTTTTGATCTTGTTTACAAAGAAGGTGGAACAAAAGAGCTGGTATTGCTGACTAAGGGTTTGAGTTTATGAGCTAGATATTTTGCAAGTTGATAAGTAGGACTGCCTATTGTGTTGACAATAGGTCTAAGCGGGGCCCCTTCCTTATGAATTTTGGGAAGCCCGTAGATCCTTGGGGTGGATGGGAAACTAACAAGCAATTTCTTTTTATCATCATCATTTATATTGTTGAACTTAATGGCACTGGAGACATCCCTTATAATATTTTTTAGGGGATTTTGATTAAGTTTCTTATAACTTCCACTGTTATTGAGGTGGTCTAGCATTTTTTCAATGTAATTATCCTTGTTCATAATGAAAACAACCCCACCTTTGTCTTCTTTTAGAATTACTAAATTCCTATTATTGTTTAGGGATTTTAGAGCCAAAAATTCTTCTTTAGTGATATTGCTCTTTGGTGGTTTTACTCTAAGAAGAATTACAATGAAAACAACCCCACCTTTGTCTTCTTTTAGAATTACTAAATTCCTATTATTGTTTAGGGATTTTAGAGCCAAAAATTCTTCTTTAGTGATATTGCTCTTTGGTGGTTTTACTCTAAATTCCTATTATTGTTTAGGGATTTTAGAGCCAAAAATTCTTCTTTAGTGATATTGCTCTTTGGTGGTTTTACTCTAAGAAGAATTACTGAACAATGTTCTTATCTGAATTTTTTTTTATACCATTTTCAATGTTGCATAAGATATCCTCGATAGAAATTTTGCGAGGGGCAATAACAAAGTTAAGACCCCTTTCTAGTAACCTCGTAGTGTATTCATCGATGGGATGGGTAGATAGGTTGATTGCTAAATTCTTACGTTCAATGGATCTGACTTGGTTTCTATTGCGCTCAATGGTTTTAACCTGGTTACTATTGTTGTTGGAAATACTAGGGACAAGATTAGGGTACATGTTATTATTATTGTTACCAACACAACCACTATTGGATAAGCAAATCGTATCGATGTTGGGTAAACTATTTTCTTCATTGTTTTTGTTATCATTACTGTTTCGGTCGTTTTTACTATGGCTGTCATTACTGTGGTTGTTTTCATTATTACTTATACACGCGGTGTTAATGTTATCATCCCTATTATTTGTGTTCTCGAGATTCATTCTCTGAATAATGGAGGTGTAGGGATTAAGTTCACCATCAAAACTAGGTTCTTCCTTAGCTTGGAGACTGCGACTGTCACTAAATTCAATGGGAACGATGTTACAAAGGCTGCCATCACAAACAATACCATTGATGCCAGTGTTTGCAACATGATTATCGTACGATCCATTTTCAATAGTAATAATTGCACTGTTACATGGGATAATGGAAAAACAGATGTTCTCATTACTGTTTCGGTCATTTTTACTGTGGCTGTCATTGTTGCAGTTGTTTTCATTACTAACTACACACGCGATGTTACTGTCACTGCTATTTGTGTTCTCAGGATTCATTTTCTGAGTAATGGAGGTGTAGGGATTACTGTTATTTGCGTGGTTATTGTTTTTATCATTATCATTTTTTTCATTACTGTTTTCTGAGTTTGCGTGGTTACTGTTTACATCACTGTTATTTGTGGTCTCGGGATCTGTTTTCTGAATAATGGATGTGTAAGGATTGGGTTTATCATCCAACCTAGGTTTTTCGTTAGCTTGGGGACTAATATTATTATTATATATAATTAAATCATTCATAATTTTGTTAAAACTCTTCTTCTGGGCCATGCTTATTATGCTAATATAAATTTTTTTCTTGTTATGCAGTTGTGTAGGCAAATTCTTATTGGGATCAGGGAGCGCATGCAATGAGAGCCCGTTTTGTTCAAGGTGAGGTGTATTAGTAGGCTGATGTACGTTATTTTCGAATCCTTTCCCTCTATTATGCATACAGACCTGTTTCTGCGTGCTCTCCAGACGAGTGAATTTGTTGCGTTTCTTACTAACAATATTTTCTTCAAATTTCGCGGCCTTTAGGGAAGAGCAAGCATCTATTCGTGCCCAAAGAGCTGGTTGGATTTTGTTTTCCAGAGTAGTGTGAAATTCGAAAAGCTTGACAAGTTGTCTAATTTAAACCTTGCTTTATGGATTTCATTACTGAGTAATGAAATGCTGGCTTTGTGAAAAATACAATCGTTTTTCTTGTTGCGCAGTCTATGATTGATTATGGTAAAAACAAGAATCACATTGACCTCCCTACATCTTTTCAAAAAAGTTAGATCAGATTTCCTTCTCGCTAATTTCAATCACATCCACTCAAATTGTTAGATTTTATCAACTGTATCCTGTCCGTACAGGGTCAATATTTCTGTTCTAAGACTTTTCGACGTTTCCGACCAAACCAATGTGGTCCATCATCAGGAAAAGTTTTTGAGATATGAAGGAAAAATGATAACGCAAGTGTATAAATACAAGAAAAGTTGTTAAGAAGAGACGACTTATTAAAATATGAAATCTCAAAATATAAAACCTAAAAGATATATATTTTTTTAATTAATTTCTAGAATCAATCCATGTGGTTAGTGTTGGGATCCAATTTTGACTAATTTTCCACCCATCATCTCTGTTTAGATTGTTAGGTTGTTTTTCAATTTCGACGGCTTCCCTAAATTTCCTATTGTGATAATGATCTATCTTGGCAAGAATTTTGGCTTTAATACACATGTGATGTTTAGTTTTGTCTGAATGTTTTGCCAAAGCTGAGGGACGAGTGTGATTGTGTTTGATGTCAGCAACATGTTCTTGAATCCTAATTCTAAAGGAATGACCTGTTTCTCCTATGTATTGGTTACCACACAAGCACAAGGTCATATAGACACCCTTTTGTTCAATGTGATCAACATGGTCTTTGACTGACGTAAGGGAATTCCTAATAGTGTTTAAGGGTTTGAAAGTTGCCCCAATGTTTTTCTTCTTCAAAATCCTAGCAAACTTGTCTGTTTTCCCTTGTATGTAAGGTAAGAAAACCTTGGACGCATCATTATTTGTTTGTTATTTATTTTTAGGTGTTTTAATGGCATTTCGAAAGGCTTTAATCACTTGATGTTTTTTATAGCCATTGTCCTTGAAAACATTGAGGAGATGAACTTTCTCTTCATCAAGGTGTTCATCATCAGAGATTTTGAAGGCCCTAGTAGCTAGGGTGTTAAGAAACTCTAATATTTGGGCAGGGTGATGATGGGAATTGACACGAAGGAACTGTTCGATGTGAGTTTTCTTCCTATAAACTTGGTGGGCTAAGGATCCATTAGGTATTTTTGTGACTCTAACATCTAGAAAAAGAAGACTGACTTTATCTTCGACCTCCATAGTGAATTTGATATGATCAAATTTTTTATTGGGGTGATTCAGAAATTCGTTTAATTTGTCACAACCATGGGGCCAAATGACAAAAGTATCATCGACAAAGCTATTTTAGTATTTGGGTTGGAAGGGTGAGGAGATAAGGGCTTTGCTTTCTAAATCCTCCATGAATAAACTAGCTATGATGGGAGAGAGGGGGAATCCCATAGCAACCCTGTAGGTTTGTTCATATATGTCACCCTGGAAACTAAAAAATGTGGATTTCAAACACATTTCAACTAACTTAGCAGTACCTTGGTCAGTGACGTTCTTGATGACCTCCATAGCTCCATCAATGGGAATTTTAGTAAAGAGAGAAACAACATCAAAACTTACGAGGGTGTCATCCTTTTCCAATTTGATGTTTTTGATATTGTTTACAAAGAAGGTGGAATCTTTAACAAAAGAGTTGGTAATAAATAATAAATAATTTATCTTTTAGGTTTTATATTTTGAGATTTCATATTTTAATAAGTCGACTCTTCTTAAAAACTTTTCATGTATTTATACACTTGTTTTATCATTTTTCCTTCATATCTCAAAAACTTTTCTTGATGATGGACCACATTGGTTTGGTCCGAAACGTCGAAAATAAAAATTCAATGCAATGATTCCGAAAGAACTACCTCATCTTAGCTTGTGTTGTAAGCAGTCTTTGGGTCAAGTCGTTCCTTGGCACGACACACGCCCAAGGAACCCCAACTTCTCCATATATGAAGACCCTTCATCTCCTCATTCGAACCGAGTGTCCAGCATGCCCAGATCGTCCGTCTTGTTCTGCGGTGGAGATAGAGAGCGCTTGGGATGGATGCCCCAAGCCTTACATCCTCCCCCACTCCAAGTCATTGTTGTCCCAGAAACATCCACATAAATCTTTTGTCTCCAAGTTTCTGCCCAAACTCATGCCTCCATCGTTATTGCTGTTGGAAACCCCAAGTTTTCGTGCCAAGACGAAAACTCCAAATTCAGCCTTAGCGAAAACTTTAAGTTTCTTGTGAAGTGGAAACCCCAACTTTCTACAACATCTGTGATCATCTATAACACCATGCAACAATCCACGCTACCTAAAGTCGTGGTGCGAACAACTTGCCTCTTCCCTAAATCTGTCTGCAATGTTGTCCAAGCTACCTTTATTGTCATGACGATTGCTCTTTGCCCCACTACGATCACAACCGTTGTTGCAACTCCAATCAGAACTGAAAAAAGTCTAAGTGTTGAACAATTGTGTCGAACTACTGCACCGATACTCCAACCATATCACTGATGTCTTCACACACTGCATATGCCTCCACTTCTTGAACAAGTTGGGTAGCTAATCCAAATTCATGCCCAATCTATGATAGTGTACTTCTCCACAACTTTCCATAGTTGATTCTGTCCAATGATCACCACACGCTCAACCCCAAAACACTAAGGCAAAATTGCAATAGTCTCTCTGCTATTGTTATTGTCCAACTTCGTCAGGAAGTTCCTCCGCAACATTCAAGCATTGCACAAACAAATCACTATGCTTCCGAAGTTTGACCCCTTCACTATGTTGTTGTACACTAACTTGTCTAAGTACCGAATTAATTGGATGGCCGATCCAACCATCTTCACCTGAACAAAGGAACGCCTCCATGTCAAAACCGATCTTCGTCCGCAACTTGAATCTTATACAAAACATCTCGCCAAGGAAAACTCCCTCGCCCCACCGTGCTGCGATGCCACTCCAAAACAAGGTCTTCTTCTAGCTTCTTAACTTCATCATCTACCCTGACTGTGAAAACTACTGTCACTTCCTCCCATCATTGCACCCTGCTCATCCCACATCCAAGCTATTCGAGAAGTCAAGGAAATCATTGCACGTCTACCACCCATGCGACCAACCGAATTCACTCTCTTCACTCATCCCACAAACTATAGGATCCACAAAACTGCCTCATCACCACTTGCAACCATGCCCTCAATGGCACCATGGTTCAATGACAAGTCTGTCTAAGTCAAGTGTGAGCCTGGCTTCATCGGTCAATCTCCCATTTTGTTCATCACCTATTTACGAAATTCCCCAAGTGCACAAGTATCACACATCCAACAATTGTCACCACACTACTACTTCGTTCATGCTGCGTTTCAACCTATCTATGAAATCCTCCGACCTGTAAAAGTCAACACCTGCCTTCACAAGTGTCCCAACGCACTGTATAAAGTGTTGCAAGGAAAACGAGTGACCACAACTCCCATTTTTCTCTTGGAACGAATTGAATCGTTTCTGCCCAAGTTGTTTCCTCCTTTGGGTTTTTGTCACAACGATCAATTCATCACATGATGACTTAATAAAAATGGCTAAGGCACCCATGCTCCCATAGCACCTCACCCAAGCTCCTCTCAAATGAAGCGCGTGTCTCACTATCTTCTTCATAACAAAAATCCCCTCAACGCACCTCATAAGAGAGCTTGACAACAATCCAACTCGTCCCCATATCTGCAACCAAATCTTCCTAAGTCCACTTCTTGAACTCACCCAAGCAAGTTGCTCCAAGTCTTCGTTTGCATCACCCACCCCAGGGCGCTCGAAACTGCTCCATGAATCCAGTGAAGGTCACAACACTTGAAACTCCCCCAAGTTTATAGTGGAAACATGTCATACTTGTCCTTCATCAAGACTTCCCATTTCCCTCCAAAGAACCCATTGCAACAACTCAAATTACACAAAGAACTTGAAACGATCATGCTCATTCATGACATCTCCCACAACTCCATGGTTCAAGTCATCATACTGTCACAGGTTTGCAACTCATCCCAAACCACCAAGTCTGATTACAAAACAAACCTCCTTGATGTGGCTCAAGAGCAAGTTCTTCTCCATCAATTTTCAGCTAAGTCTAAAACCATTATGTGCCCAAGTCACCACACTCCCATCGAACTCCCTGTCCACACCTCGGTTTTATTTGTCACCAAGGTGCCAAACTCCACGACACACTCTGTCACATCAATCCATCGCTACAATCGAAGGTCTGCAACAACATGACCCAATCACAATGTGTAGTGAAGTCCAACATAGACACATTTCAATGAGGTGCATCCAAACTGTTTGCCTCAAGTCTCCAACTCAACTTTGTGATACACAAAACTTCGTCTAAGTCACCTTCTCCATGCAACCAACCAAACCCATCTTCAATCCCTGTCATCTTTGCACCTTGAATGATTCCGCATCAGGACACCATGCACTCACAGATCGACTGTCAAATCATCTTGCTGCTAATCGACTTGTGTAACTCTACAAAGAGTCACCTCGTCCGAAAGCTGCGATCGTTGTCCACAACCCAATTGACTCAATTGTTGTTCTCGGTGATGCACGCCACAAAGATGGCATGGTGAAAACTTTCTCAATGAATTGCCTTGTGACCCAAACTACATTATGATATCTCATGTCATGACAATGACAAAGCTCACCAAATTGTCCACCAAACCAATTTCCACAGTTTTCTCTGATGTGCGATTTGTTTCATGCTCTGATACCACTTGTCATGACAATGACAGTGGTGAAGAGCTCACCAAATGCACAACATAACGAACCCAAACTGTCCCTTGCTCAGTTGCTTGAGTTATACACTTTGTTTAGCTCTCATACCACATGTCATGACGATGAAAGTGGTGAAGAGCTCACCAACTACACAACAAAAGGAACCCAAACTGTCCCTTGCTCGATTGCCCGAATTCTGTGCTCTGTTTATCTTTGATACCACTTGTCAGGTCGCTGGAGAACCTTCGGTTGGATGGCAGAATCATCCAACATTCCCAACGACTTGTGGCACCACCACTGTTCAACTCGGCAACAAGGCCACATCGATTTACTTGGCCCGGACTACGTCTTACTCTTTGTTTTGTTTATTACTTAACAACGTGTGTTTTCTTCTTATACTTAAAACATTCAACAAGTAAAGAGTGAGCGCATACAAAGTAACAACAAAATGCAAGTGGGTAACCAAACCAACCTAACACCCAAATTTCTATAACAAAGACAAAAGTGTGCCGAGTCTTCAACTCGTGCCACAATGAAGATATAATAACAAGGAGCTTTCGCTCAAGTTTACATAAGAACCTGTGCGAAACACAACAAACTTCATTCGCCTTGCAACCTTCTTCATGCCACTGAACGAAACACTTGACGAATGACTTCAACTTCGCTTCATGCTTCAAGCTTGCAGTTCATACTACCCTTCCTTCGTTTGCTCGACTTGCAACACTCAACTTCACCACCCAAGTCTGCTTGTCCAACAACTGTCTTTCTTCAGGAAGACCTCACCCTCTTCTGCTCTTTGGTGCAGACTCCTCAAGATGGATCAAGTCACCCACTAGGGTTGACTTGGCCCCTTGGGAGGAGCTCACCCTCTCTAACTTAAATCGACCTTAGACCCTCAAACTTGCGATTGTGAAGAGTGAATGTCACTTGCCAATATGCCCTTCGTTTTGTCTCCTCGGTTTATATAGATGCCCAATTCTCCCAACCGGTGCACCCCTTTACCTTGGAGCCGATGCGGCCTTTGGTAACTCGTCCATATAACTCTTGGGTTGAATTTTTCCTAAGGGGCGTGTTTCCCTTGGGTGAGTCGGTTGATTCACTCAAGAGTGCCCTTCTTAATCTATCTGACTCATTGTTTTCATTTGGGCGCCCAAGTCATGCCCATGACTGATGGTCAACCAAAGGATTGGCTAAGTGTTAGTTGCACGACACCTTGGTCAGCTCCCCTTGGCGCGCTGGTGCCCTAGGTGACTGAGCTCGCCTAATTCAAGTTCACCTTCCATTTCTTGGTTGGGCTGGATGCCTTGTCTGTCGAATTGTCCAACCAACGCCCCTAGCCAACCCATCGTTTTGATGATGCGCCCATCTCTTCGTGGTGCGCCCATCACCTGCCCACATCTCCACCAAGCCAACATTTTAACTTGTGTCGTATGCTGTCTTTGGGTGAAGTTGTTCCTTGGCATGGCGCGTGCTCAAGGAACCCCAACTTCTCCATATATAAAAACCCTTCGTCCCCTCATTCGTGTCTTGCTTGTCCGAATTGTCAGTCTTGGTCTGCGGTGTAGGTGCGTGCGCACTTGGGCTAGACGCCTCGAGCCTTACAATACCTCTTACGAGTGAGACCCTCAAAATTGCTCAGAGGTTTTGGCCCTTCCTAAGTTATAAGCAAGTGGTATATTTGATTTGCACGTTATTGGATATACTCCTGGATTATAGTCATAGCTAATTGATTAGAGCTAGAACCTAGCCCACCTTATCAACTAACTTCGAAATGATGAAAGCAAGGGTGACGCGTTCGATCCATAGGAAGACATCGCTTGTAGCAACACACAAATCTGTTTTAGCTGCGTCATAATCTATTCAATTCTATATGGACAGGAAAGGACGATGATAAGTTATTAGTCAAAATAGTGAGACTCCGTGGCCCAATGGATAAGGCACTGGTCTACGAAACCAAAGATTCTGGGTTCGATCCCCAGCGGAGTCGTAACGTACCTTAAGGGGTGCGTAATGGTGGCTTCCGTTTTTAGCTGCATCATACTCTATTGAAACAAGAGTCATACTGCGTAATGTACAGTGATAATCATGCATTAGAGTTTGTGAGTCAACAAGAGAAGTTGAATCAGAAGCATGTGAAATGGGTAGAGTATATGAAGAATTTCACATTTGTGATCAAGCATATTTCAGGAACTGCTAACAAAGTGGCTGATGCTTTGAGCAGGAAATGTTTGCTGTTGCAGGAATTCCGAGTCAAGACATTGGGTTTTGAAAACTTGAGGGACATATATACAGGAGATGCAGATTTTGCAGAGGCATATGAAGCAGCTGAGAATCCAGTTCTCAGAGATCGAAGCCCATGGATAGATTATATGATCCAGGAAGGATTGCTGTTCAGAGGCAATCCACTGTGTATTCCGAATTGCTCCATAAGGGAGAATATGTTAAAAGAAAAACACAATGGCGGGTTAGAAGGACACTTTGGACATGACAAAACATTCGCCAAGCTGATCGAATCATACTTTTGGCCAGGCATGCAAGCAGAGGTCAAACGATTTGTTGATAGATGCCGAATTTGTCAGCATTCAAAGGGTAGGAAGAAGAATGCAGGTTTTTATCAGCCCTTACCCATACCAGAGAGGCCATGGGAAGCGATCAACATGGATTTCGTATTGGGATTGCCGAGGACACAAAGAGGTGTTGATTCCATCTTTGTAGTAGTGGACAGGTTTTCAAAGATGGCACATTTCATTCTATGCCAGAAAACCAGCGATGCGACTCACATCGCGAATTTGTTCTTTAAGGAGGTCATTCATCTCCATGGATTGCCGAAAAGTATTGTTTCAGACAGGGATACGAAATTCATAGGGAATTTCTGGAGGACCTTATGGAAGAATCTAGGAAATAACTTGGCGTTTAGTTCTGCCTATCATCCTCAGACAGATGGGAAAACAGAAGTGGTAAACAAAAGTCTGGGAGACTTGCTGAGAAGCTTGGTGACAGAGCACCATCGCAGCTAGGACAACATATTGCCACATCCAGAGTTTGCTTACAATGACTCTGTGAACAGGAGCACAGGGAAGAGTCCATTTCATATTGTGTATGGGACACAACCGAGAGGAGTTTCTGAACTCAGAGAGTCAGAACAACATGCTACTAGCAGCTCTAGTGCAGAAAAGTTTGCTGAGGCAATGAAAGAACTTCACAGCAGGGTGAAGCAACGATTGATAGATTCCAATCAGGAATATAAGCGCAGAGAAGATCAACATCGAAGACAACTTCAATTTGAAGTTGGTGATCTTGTTCTGGCACATCTGAGGAAGGAAAGGTTCCCAAGGGGAACATACAATAAGCTGAAAATGAAGAAAATTGGGCCATGTAGAGTCCTAAAGAAATTTGGTGAGAATGCGTATGAAATTGAGTTTCCGGATGGCATCGGGATATCTCTGACATTTAATATTTCAGATTTATACCCATACAGGGCTGGAGAGAAGGAGACTGGGGATGAGGGACCAATGATCCAGTGGATGAAACAATTACCAGTAGCAGAGAAGCCACAAATGGAGTGCATACTGGACAAGAGAGTGGGTAAGAAGACCAGGAGGAAAAAATACTTTGAGTATCTGGTCAAGTGGAAGAATCACCCAGTGGAAGATGCCAGCTGGGAAAGCGAAGCAGTGATACAGAAGCATGGGTAGACCGTGCAGGAGCTCATGGACAGGAGCCCATGAAAATTTTCAAGCGAGGGAGTATGATGCAGGAGCATCGCCCACGTCACGAGAGCCAGCGCGAGAGCAGAGGACAGCTGGACAAGCCAACAAATTTCTTTTTGAATTTCACCTTGATATTGTTGCGCCAAACATTAATATGTAGATTTAATGAAGCGCACTTGTATATTGTAATGGACCTTGAGCGGATAGCTCACGTCCTTACGTAGATAGTCGACATTTAATAGATTTAATGCTATTAGGTAGGAATTTAATTCTAGATTTGATAGCGTAGAGTCCAAGAGGGAAACGGGATATAGACACCCTCACTTATACATTGTATTATTATTCTGGATTATCCAACAGGAGCAAGAAGAGAAGAGCAAGCAAAGATCTGCGTAAAGAACACCCATGTACATATATTGAATTAATAGAAGAAAGCTTTGATTCAATTTTCATGGTTTTGTGTTATTCTCCGTGTATCTGTGATATTATGCTCTTAGATGTTTGCTTTCTGTCATACATTTTCTTTGATATGATGTGTATGTGATTTCATGGTTGAATTGAAGTCTATGAGAACAAAGAGTTAGTTTCAATTATTTCTCTATCTCGAACCAGAGAATTCCTGTAAGGAGTGCAGTTGAATCGTCCGCCAGGAGTGCGTCGACAGAAGGGTTTAGATAGAGATAACTTTTGTTCTAAGTTCTCAGAAGTGCAAATTTGGCACCGGAGCCGTGCAAGGCGTGCACAAGCTGGACGAAGACTCAGAGTTGCGATTCTGAGCAAGGGGAATTGAAAACTGCTGCTGCAGGTCAGTGCGCAGAGTCGAAGAACTTCAACACTTAGCAGTTGTTGAAGGTTTTTCCGCAAGGAGTGCGTGTAGGAAGTTCTCTGAAGGACTTGAAGAGTCGAGGACAAGCTCAGGAGGGGTAGGCCTTCGAATTCGTCGAAGGATTGCACAAGAGAAGTCGTGCATCGAAGTGTTCGAGCAAGTGTTAATGGTTCATGTGCAGGAGAACAAGTCTTCGCGAAGGAAGGACTTGGTTCATTCCATGAAAGTCCACTTGGAAGCATAGACGGTTGGAATCCTTTGTTGAGGTTTCGCGAAACTCCGAGGATCGTTGGATCTCGGGAAGGAGCAGGAAAGTTACAGCGCGAGCATGAAAGGTTCGAAGCTCAGAACAGATTGAGCCGTTGATCCAAGCCAGCGAGGGCCGTTGGATCCATCGTAAGATCGGCTAGCGGGTCATCGTGAGAAAGGAGCGGAAGATTGGGTCATGGGAATCGCGATATAGCGATACGCGAAGTCCCGACGATTGCGTGGACAGTGTGGGCCACAATAGGGCGACGTGACAAGAGACATGAGATATCGGCGTATCGATGTCTCAGACCTCGGGAGTTGAGGAAGGATTCAATTGGCCTCGCGAGAAGCGAAGTCGCGAGGGAGCGAGATCGCGAATTGTCGGTATTTCGGTGCATCGGATCTCGGAGGTTGGGACCCCGAGTGCTAAGTGTCACGAACAGCGAAGACGCGACAGAGAGAAGTTCCGATAGCAGAGGGAGAAGTTAGTGTTGACGGGCGCATCGGGTTTCGTGGATTCGTGAGCCCAAAAGATAGGCAGCGAATTCGCGAGATGCGAGTTCCGATCCTCCGAAGGGAAGAAGAGAGGATCGCGATACAAGAACTGTGGGTGCAGATCTTTCGATTGGGAGATAGAAGAGTATTGACGCTCTTCGGGCTGAGAGGAAAGAAGGTCCTGAGGATAGCGGTCGTGCTTCGAGGAGTGTGGTTGCTTCATTGTACAAGGTTATAATTTACAATGTGACCACGTCCCAGCGCATAAAAATGGCTATGTTTGCAAGGTTGACTATGGTCATGACATGTTTCCAGGCGCGTGGGGTTGGAAATTTTTTTGAAAAAAAAAACGCGTACGAATGTATGTGGAGTGGTCATATGGGATATGGCGCATATAATCAGGGCCGGGGCTTAGCCCCAACCCGAACCCCACGCTCATCCATTGAATTAATTGATTTGAAATATATTTCAAACCATATATATAACAAGCAACAACTTGTGGCGCGCCGGTTGGGCTACCTTTGCCAAGACTTTGCATTCAGTGGGGGAGGTTCTGGGTTCAAACCCCACAGACTCCATAGAATATTTTGCATAAAAAAATATTACACGGTGCCATGTGGCAGCCCATGTCTGGGCCACGTAGCACCTCCCAATTTGTCATTAAAGCACCACATGTCAAAATCTCATTCGTCCACATGTCTGCCAACTCAAAACCTTCCACATCACCTGCCACCTATGAGTTGTACCCTGCCATGTCAACATGTACGGACTGTACAATCAACAATTGTTTTTAGCCTATTTGGCAAAACAAACAGAACGTGATATTTCACTCATCCGATGTCCGCTTGAACCCGTTCGAAGTGCGTTGGATTCGTGACGATAAGGCCTACATCCCTGTTTGTTTTGAAGCAATTTTGAGCACTTTGAATTTTTAGCAAAATTTGATCCCCTGGATCACTCCTCCCCATTGGGAAGATTTTGGACCTCCAAAAGACTACTTTCAGTCTATTTGAAGATGAGGGTATAGTTCCCTCACCTTTCCAACCTCAATCCATCCAACCTTGCTTGGATTGGTGCCTTCGAGACCAATTTGAAACTTGTCATGCCTTGTTGTGTACTTGGCTTGGCTCTTTCTCAACTGTTCTTGAATAGATTGCTGCACAATCTGAATTGGTTCAATGAACTTCTTGGTTTGGTTATAAGCATGTTGAAAGTGATATATATACTCATCCCAAAACTTCGGATGCTTGCCTTGCAATCTAGCCACCGTCTTGCCTACACCAAAATGGCCTACAACAAGAGAAGAATGCGCTTCTCTTATCTTGTGGACTCTTTCACCCTGTGAAAAACATAGCTTGCCAAAATAAAAAAGTTTACCATGCTCATAGGAATCCAATTCCTCAACTTGGTTAGTGTGACATAAAGTTGCATAAACATCCTTTCCATCAACACCTAAAGCATATTGTTCCAAATAGCTCTTATGCATGATAGGATTATGCTTGAAAATAACTAAAGCACTATCATTAGGCCTAGTAAGCATAACGACAACTTTATCATAAACATATTTCTTATACCTTATTACCAAGTGGAAAACATAACTTGTCAAGGCATGCAATGGAGCTTGGTTTTCTTTCCAAGCTTTCTTCCATATATCTACTTCAACGATCATATATGTAGTCTTGTTCAAGGTTTTAAAATCTACTTGCATACGCCACATACAATCTTTCTTTGGTACCAAACCATTTGGTAACCAAGATGGCGAAGTGCTTGGTTTGATGAGCCCTTTATCAAGCAACTCTTGGGCTTGTTTTTTGTTTTCAACATTCTCCATGTATGACATCTTGCACATGTCAAAGCTTGGAAGAGGGCCTCCTTGCTGCAATATAATCTCATGATGGATACCCCTTTTAGGAGGCAATTCCCTTGGTTCTTGAAACATCTCAACATTTTCGTTATCAACCTCATACAAATTAGATTGTAACTTTGCATCACATCCTTTGAGAACTTGGTCCTCCCCATTGTCCTTGGGTTTAATCATCAAAAGTACAAGGTTCTTACTAGCATTGACTACAAATTAGATTGTAACTTTGCATCACATCCTTTGAGAACTTGGTCCTCGTCATTGTCCTTGGGTTTAATCATCAAAAGTACAAGGTTCTTACTAGCATTGACTAATCTCTTCATTTGTCCCGCATTTACAAGTGATAAATTCATCTTTTTTGTATGTGCTCTAACAATGTACTCAATTCCATTTTTAAACAAATGATACTTGTTCTCATGGCGATGAAAAATGGCTCTCTTATCATATAAGTATGGGCTTCCAAGCACAATACCACAAATATCCAATGGAATGACATCAAGCTCTACCTCATCTATATAGTTTGCAGTGATGGGAAATCTGAGTTTACACCTTCTTGTCACATGCAATTTGGCATTGTCACATATCCAACCTAATGGGTATGGTTTAGGATGAGGAGTAGTTTCCAAATCTAGTTTCTTGACAATGTCTTCAGAGATAAGGTTTGCTTGTGATCTGGTATAAAAAAAGAGTATCTATCTTGGTATGTTTTGAAATAACCCTTATGTGGAAAAGCTCTATCCTTTCTTTTTCATGTTGAGTTTCATTGATGACAGAGTTTGAAGAACTAGTGCTTGCAATAGAAATCTTACCTTGTAAACCCATGGCTGTGATTTTTGTTTCATCTTCCGAATTAGATCCCAAATCTTGTTGTACAGTTGCAACAATGTTTGGTTTCTCTTTGTTGTTGAACTTTTTGGGCCTCTTTTCAGGATGAAGTTTCCAACAATGGTCTTCTTCATGGCCATCCTTTGAACAATGCTTACAAGAGAGTTTCTCCCTCTCTTTCTTGATTGAAGCATTTTTCTTTCCATTTCCTTCAAACTTCCTTTTTCCCTTGTCTTCATTAAAAAAATCCTTGTTGCCCTCTTGAGGTTCATTCCTTCCTCTTGCCTCTAAATGAGTAGCCTGCACACATACTTCATCTAGATTTGAAGGATTAAACATAAGTATTGTATGCCTCAAGTAGCTATGCAAAGCTCCAATGTATTTGAGTAAAGTTTCTTGAGAAGACAAATCTACTCCCAAAACCAAAGCTCTTCTCCTAAATTCTTGAGTAAAACTTTGCACATTTTGTCCCTTAGCTTGTCTAAAATTTTGCCAATCCATAATAGCTTTCTGCATGCATGCTAATGGATAAAATTGCCTTTTTATTGCAACAATGACATCATTCCAAGAGGATAAAACTTTACCGTGTTTCTTCATGTCCTTTTGAGTTTTGGCTTCCCACTAAATCAGTGCTGCACTATCCAATCTTAAAGAAGCAAGCTAAATTTTAGTTTCATCATCTTGAATCCTTTGCATCCTACAATACACTTCAATTTGACGAATCCAATTATCTAATTTCTCAACAATTACCTCTCCATTCTACATTGGCAATTCAAATTTAATATCAAGATTTAACAAAGGAATTTGTGGAGGAATTTTACCATGTCCCTTTGGAGAATTTGGAGGTGGTTGTGAAATGGTAGAAGAAGTGGAAGATGGAGGTGAGGAAGGTGGAGTATCACCATCCCCTCCATTTCCTTTTGGAGTTTTATCACCACTGTTTCCCTTGCCCTTTGAAGGATTGAATCTTTCACCTTGAAATCTTGCATTCCTTTCTTCAAATAAGATTTTCACAATTTCTCTCATATCCGTGAAAGCCTGTCTGAGATCTTCATCTTCAGAAGGAAAATTTTCATGAATCTCTTTATAAGCCATACTTGGTGAGTGCCTCCTTGAAGCTTGAGGTGATTGTATAGTCCTTCTTCTTGAAAGTTGAGAACTTAGCTCTACAATTTGACCTTATCCTCTTGTGAGCTTCAACCTTGCGAGCATCAGAAAACAAACACTTGAAAATAATCAAGCTATCAAAAACCTAAGCTCTGATACCAACTTGATCTGAAAATGAAAAGGCTTGTATCTTGAAAATATTTGCAAGTTTTTAATTAAGAGAAACTTTGCAAACACATAATTTAGAGAAACTTTCACATTCAAGATGCAGATAATAACCAACAAATAATAGTGAACAATAAACACATAGCACAACAAATGATAAAGGAGTTCACCCCTCTCTTGGGCTACATCTCCTGGTCCAGCTTCCAATGGATCTTTTATATTATTTGCTCAAAGTGCTAAAATCAGTGCTTTACAATGCTCAAAATGCCAAATAGATGGCTCCAATGGCTCCAGAATGTCCAAAAACCCCTAGCTGGGATTTTTCGGCACCTGGTTTGGCCAAAAAATGAAGAAGATAGGCTTCTTGGAAGTTTCCCCTTCAAGCTTGTTGTCTCCAGTTCACCAAATCGCACCTCTGTGTGTGTCTAACCTAGCTTCTGGGCGTTTCCTGTGCCTAAACCCAGCTCCCGTGCGCATTCCTGTGATTGGTGCCAAAGTGTCGCACCATTAACAGATTTTGGGCCCCCAAAGACAGAGGTGTTGGGCGCATGGGGGGCCATATGGCCACGTCCCAGAGCATAAAAAGGGCTACGTTTGCAAGGTTGACTGTGGTCGTGACATGTGTCCAGGCGCGTTGGGTTGGAAAACTGTTTGAAAAAAAAAATACGCATGCAAATATATGTGGAGTGGTCATATGGGATATGGCGCATGTAACCGGGGCTGGGGCTTAGCCCCAGCTCGGACCCTGCGCTCATCCATTGAATTAATTGATTTGAATTATATTTCAAACCATATATATAACAAGTAACAACTTGTGGTGCGCTGGTTGGGCTGCCTTTGCCAAGACTTTGAATTTAGTGGGGGAGGTCCAGGGTTCGAACCCTATAGACTCCATAGAATATTTTGCATAACAAAACATTACACGGTGCCACATGGCACCTCCCAATTTTCCATTAAAGCGCCACGTGTCAAAATCTCATTCGTCCACATGAATGCAAACTGTCTGCGAACTCAACACCTGCCACATCAACATCATTCCACGTCACCTGCCACGTGTGATTCGTACCCTGCAACGTCAGCATGTACAGACTGTACAGTCAACAATTTGTTTTAGCCTATTTGGCAAAACGAACAGAACAAGATATCTCACTCATCTGATGCCCGTTGGAATCCATTCGAAGTGCGTTGGGTTCATGACAACGAGGCCTACGCCCCTATTCATTTTGAAGTGATTCTGAGCACTTTGAATTTTGAGGAAAATTTGATCCGCTGGATCACATACCACATGTCATGACGATGACAGTGGTGAAGAGATCACCAACTTCACAACAAAAGGAACCCAAATCGTCCCTTGCTCGGTTGCCCGAATTTTGTGCTTTGTTTAGCTCTGATACCACCTATCAGGTTGCCGGAGAACCTTTGGTTGGATGGCATAATCATCCAATGTTCCCAACGACTTGTGGCACCATCACTGTTCAACTCAGCGATAAGGCCACATCAGTTTATTAGGCTTGGACTACGTCATACTCTTTGTTTTGTTTTGTACTTAACAATGTGTGTTTGCTTCTTCTACTTAAAACATTCAACAAGTAAAGAGTGCACACATACACAGTAACAATGAAATGCAAGTGGGAAATCAAACCGACCTAACACTCAAATTTCTATAACAAAGACAAAAGTGTGTCGAGTCTTCAACTCGTGCCACAACGGAGATATAATAACAAGGAGATTTCGCTCAAGTTTACACAAGAACCTATGAGAAACACAACAAAATTCCTTCGCCTTGCAACCTTCTTCATGCTACTGAATGAAACACTTGACGAATGACTTCAACTTCGTTTCATGCTTCAAGCTTGCGGTTCATATTTCCCTTGCCTTCGTTTTCTCAACTTGCAACACTCAACTTCACCACCTAAGTCTTCTTGTCCAACAACTGTCTTTCTTCAAGAAGAAATTTCCCTCTTCTGCTCTTTGGTGCAGAAACTTCAATATGGCTCAAGTCACCCACCATGGTTGACTTGGCCCCTTGGGAGGATCTCACCCTCTCTACCTTAGACCGACCTCAAACCCTCAAACTTGTGATTGTGAAGAATGAATGTCACCTGCCAATATGCACTTCGTTTTGTCTCCTCGGTTTATATAGATGCCCAAATCTCCCAACTGATGCACCCCTTTAACTTGGAGCCGATGTGACCTTTGGTAACTCGCCCATTTAACTCTTGGGTCGACTTTTGCCTAAGGGGCACGTGTCCCTTGGGTGAGTCGGTCAACTCACTCAAGCATGCCCTTCTTCATCTAGCCGACTCATCGTTTTCATTTGGGCGCCCAAGTCATGCCCATGACTGATCATCAACCAAACGTTTGGCTAAGCGTCCGTTGCATGACACCTTGGTCAACTCCCCTGGTGTGCTGGGTGCCCAAGGTGTCCGAGCTCACCTAATTCAAGTTCGCCTTCCATTTTTTGGTTGGGTTGGACGCCTTGTTTGTCAAATTGTCCAACTGATGCCCCTAGCCAACCCATCGTTTTGATGATGCACCCATCTCTTTGTGGAGCGCCCATCCCATGGCCATGTCTCTGCCAAGCCAACATTTTAACTTGTGTCATAAGCTCTCTTTGGGTGAAGTCATTCCTTGGCATGGCGCGTGCCCAAGGAACCCCAACTTCTCCATATATGAAGACCCTTCGTCTTCTCATTCGAACCGAGTGTCTTCCCTGTCCGAATCGTCTATCTTGGTTTGCAATGGAGGTGCGTGCGTGTTTGGGATGGGCACCCCAAGCCTTACATTACCTCTTTAGAG
The DNA here is from genome assembly GCA_009831015.1 of Picea engelmannii. Classification (NCBI taxonomy): domain Eukaryota; kingdom Viridiplantae; phylum Streptophyta; class Pinopsida; order Pinales; family Pinaceae; genus Picea; species Picea engelmannii. Next base: position 221,464 of record ML795519.1, on the reverse strand, counting down.
TGAGACCCCCAAAATTGCTCGGACATTTTGGCCCTTGCTAAGTCATAAGCGATTAGTATATTTAACTTGCACGCTATTGGATATACTCTTGGATTATAGTCATAGCCAATTGGTTAGATCTCGTGCCTGACCCACCTTACTCAAACAAGTTACTGATTCCCATGGTTAAAAAACACCTAAGTTTATCAGTAACTTCGAAATGATGAAAGCAAGGGTGGCACGTTCAATCCATGGGAATGTAGCGCTTGTAGCGGCACACAAATTTGTTTTAGCCACGTCATACTCTATTCGATTCTATATGGACAAGAAAGGAGTATGATTGGTTACTCAACAAAATACTGAGACTCTGTGGCCCAATTGATAAGGCGCTAGTCTACAAAACCATAGATTATGGGTTCGATCCCCAACAGATTTTCTACGTCTCTAAGTGCCGAGTTCTCTCTATTAGTAATGGTGATTTCCATTTTAGTCGCGCCATACTTTATGCGACTCTATATGGGCAGGAAAGCAAGATGATCTTTTTAGTTGCGTCGTACATTATGTGACTCTAAATGGGCAAGAATAAAAGATGATCTAGTAATAGGTGAAGGTTAATGGATAAGGCGTTCATCTACAAAATCAAAGATTTTGGCTTCGATCTTGAGCGGAGTCACAACATCCCTGAGTTTTCTGTGAGATATGACGACTTCCATTTTTGTTTCTGGCATACATGGACTCTTTATTTTTTGGTTTGATTGTTTTCTTCATAGGGCAGGCATAAGGGGCATGTAATTTTCTTCTCAGAAACAATTATTAAGTAGCAAAAGGATTCGTTTTCTTGTCAGAAACAATTATTAGGTATTTGATTTGTGATTGTTGTATGCATAAGTCAATCATAATTCACTCCATGGTTTTTTACTTTGGAAATTTAATTTTTTGTCTTGTATATATATGTATAAATACATCAAAGTTTACTTTATGTTTTTCAAATATTAAAGGGTTTAGCTTTATGGGTGAGATGGTTTGCCCAATCTCTTCTTTGGTTTGAAGAGTTCAATATGAAAACAAAGAAACCAATGATAAATGTTCAATGGTGTGGAGGTTTCTCAATATCGAAAAAATGTACCACCTTTGTGGTGACCTTGTCACTTCATTGTTCCCAGATATGTTGAAAAAGATTAGTCCCAACACACTCTCACTTCATTATTTTTAGTTAGGCTTTAATACCAGGTTCAAATCCCCAATGAAACTTGACCTATTGTGACAAGGTTAGAAGAGTACCGGCCAGGTCGCTGGAGAACCTTCGGTTCGATGACAAAATCATCCAACGTTCCCAATGACTTGAAACACTGCGACTGTTCAACTCGGTGGCAAGGCCACATTGTTTTAATTTGCTTTGACGCCTTACTCTTCATTTAGTTTATTACTTAGTTACAATTTGTGTTTTCTTCTTATACTTAAAACATTCAACAGGTAAAGAATGCACACATACAGAATAACAACGAAATGCATGTGGGCGGACAAACCGATGTAACACTTGAATTTTTATAACAAAGATAGAAGTGTGCCGAGTCTCAAATCATGCCACATCGAAGATATAATTACAAGGAGATTTCACTCAAGTTTACACAAGAACCTGTGCGAAACACAACAAACTTCCTTCCGTCGCCTTGTAACCTTCTTCGTGCCATTGTTCGAAACCCTCGACGAATGACTTCAACTTCGCTTCATGCTTCAAACCCACAATTCATACTTCCCCCGCCTTCGTTTTCTCGACTTGCAACACTCAACTTCACCACCCATTGAGTTTGCTCGTCCAACAACTACCTTTCTTCAAGAAGAACTTGCCCTCTTCTGCTCTTCGATGCAAACTCCTCAAGACGATTCAAGTCATCCACTAGGGTCGACTTGGCTCCTTGGGAGGAGCTCACCTTCTCTATCTCATACCTGCCTCAGACCCTCAAACCTATGATTATGAAGAAGGATTGTCACCTGCCAATATGCCCTTCGTTTTGTCTCCTCCTTGGTTTATATAGGCCCGCAACTCTCCCAACTCGTGTGCCCCTTTACCTTGGAGTCAACTCGACCTTTGTTAACTTGTTCACATATTTCTTGGGCCGAATTTTGCCTAAGGTGTGCGTGTCCCTTGGGTGAGTTGGTCGACTCACTCAAGCACACCCTCCTAGCCAACTCATTGATTTCATTTGGGTTCCCAGGTCATGCCCATGCCCGATTATCAACCAATCGTTTGGCTAAGTGTCCATAACACGACACCTTGGTCAGCTCCCTTTGGTGCCCAAGGTGATCGAGCTCTCCCAATTCAAGTTCGCCTTCCATTTGTTGGTTGGACTAGACACCTTGTCTACCAAGTCGTCCAACAAACACCCTTAGCCAACCCATCCTTTTGATGGTGCACCCATCTCTACGTGGAGTGCTCATCACCTTCCCACGTCTCCGCCAAGCCAACATCTTAACTTGTATTTCTGTTCGAAGACTTTTGCGACCATTGTTATGATGAGGTATTTCTTTCAGAATCATTGCATTGAATTTTTATTTTCGACGTTTCAGACCAAATCGATGTGGTCCATCATCAGGTAAAGTTTTTGAGATATGAAGGAAAAATGATAAAACAAGTGTATAAATACATTAAATTTTTTTAACAAGAGCCGACTTATTAAAATATGAAATCTCAAAATATAAAACCTAAAAGATAAATTATTTATTAATTAATTTCTAGAATTAGTGCATGTGGTTAGTGTTGGGATCCAATTTTGACTAATTTTTCACCCATCATCTTTGTTTAGATTGTTAGGTTGTTTTTCAATTTCGATGGCTTCCCTAAATTTCCTATTGTGATAGTGATCTATCTTGGCAATAATTTTGGCGTCTTCAATACAAATGTGATGTTTAGTTTTGTTTGAATGTTCTGCCAAAGCTAAGGGACGAGTGCGATTGCGCTTGATGTCAACGACATGTTCTTGAATCCTAATTCTAAAGGAATTACCTGTTTCTCCTATGTATTGTTTGCCACATGAGCACAAGATCATATAGACACCCTTTTGTTCAATGGGATCAACATGGTCTTTGACTGACCTAAGGGAATTCCTAATAGTGTTTAAGGGTTTGAAAGTTGCCCCAATGCTTTTCTTCTTCAAAATCCTAGCAAACTTGTTTGTTGTCCCTTGTATGTAAGGTAAGAAAACCTTGGACACATCATTATTTGTTTGTTCTTTATTTCTAGGTGTTTTAGTGGCATTTCGAAAGGCTTTAATCACCTGATGTTTTTTATAGCCATTATTCTTGAAAACATTGAGGAGATGATTTTTCTCTTCATCAAGGTGTTCCTCATCAGAGATTCTGAAGGCCCTAGTAGCTAGGGTGTTGAGAACCCCTAATTTTTGGGCATGGTGATGACGGGAATTCACATGAAGGTACTGTTCGGTGTGAGTTTTCTTCCTATAAACTTGGTGGGCTAAGGATCCGTCAGGTCTTTTTGTGACTCTAACATCTAGAAAAGGAAGACTACCTTTATCTTCGACCTCCATATTGAATTTGATGTGATCAGATTGTTTATTGAAGTGCTTCACAAATTCATTTAATTTGTCACAACCTTGGGGCCAAATGACAAAAGTATCATCGACAAAGCTATTCCAGTATTTGGGTTGGAAGGGTGAGGATATAAGGGCTTTGCTTTCCAAATCCTCCATGAATAAATTAGCTATGATGGGAGAGAGGGGCGATCCCATAGCAACCTCACAGGTTTTTTTCATATACATCACCCTGGAAACTAAAAAATGTGGATTTCAAACACATTTCAAGTAACTTAGCAGTACCTTGGTCAGTGACGTTCTTGATGACCTCCATAACTCCATCAATGGGAATTTTAGTAAAGAGAGAAACAACATCAAAACTTACGAGGGTGTCATCCTTGTCCAATTTGATGTTTTTGATCTTGTTAACAAAGAAGGTGGAATCTTTAACAAAAGAGCTGGTATTGCCGACTAAGGGTTTGGGTTTATGAGCTAGATATTTGGCAAGTTGATAAGTAGGGCTGCCTATTGTGTTGACAATAGGTCTAAGCGGGGCCCCTTCCTTATGAATTTTAGGAAGCCCATAGATCCTTGGGGTCGATGGGCAACTAACAAGCAATTTATTTTTATCATCATCATTTATATTGTTGAACTTAATGGCACTGGAGACATCCCTTACAATATTTTTTAGGGGATTTTGATCAAGTTTCTTATAACTTCCACTGTTATTGAGGTGGTCTAGCATTTTTTCAATGTAATTATCCTTGTTCATAATAAAAACAACCCCACCTTTGTCTTCTTTTAGAACTACTAAATTCCTATTATTGTTTAGGGATTTTAAAGCCAATTTTTTTTCTTTAGTGATATTGCTCTTTGGTGGTTTTACTCTACGGAGAATTACTGAGCAGACAAGGTCTTGTCTGATTTCTTCTTTAACATTATCTGAAAGGTTTTTTATACCATTTTCAATGTTGCATAAGATATTCTCAACAGGAATTTTGCGAGGGGCAATAACAAAGTTAAGACCCCTTTCTAATAACCTGGTACTGTATTCATCGATGGGATGGGTAGATAGGTTGATTGCTAAATTCTTAGTTCAATGGATCTGACTTGGTTTCTATTGCGCTCAATGGTTTTAACCTGGTTACTATTGTTATTGGAAATACTAGGGACACGATTAGGGTACATGTTATTATTATTATATTCTCTAATAATGCCGACCCCTCCCACCCTCTTATGTTACCAACACAACCACTATTGGATAAGCAAATGGTATCGATGTTGGGTAAACTATTTTCTTCATTGTTTTTGTTATCATTACTGTTTCGGTCGTTTTTACTGGGGCTGTCACTGCTGTGGTTGTTTTCATTATTACTTATACACGCGGTGTTAATGTTATCATCCATTCATTCTCTGAATAATGGAGGTGTAGGGATTAAGTTCACCATCAAAACTAGGTTCTTCCTTATCTTGGAGACTGCGACTGTCACTAAATTCAATGGGAACGATGTTACAAAGGCTGCGATCACAAACAATACCATTGATGCCAGTGTTTGCAACATGATTATCGTACGATCCACTTTCAATAGTAATAATTGCACTGTTACATGGGATAATGGAAAAACAGATGTTCTCATTACTGTTTCGGTAATTTTTACTGTGGCTGTCATTGTTGCAGTTGTTTTCATTATTAACTACACACGCGATGTTACTGTCACTGCTATTTGTGTTCTCAGGAGGAGGTGTAGGGATTACTGTTATTTGCGTGGTTATTGTTTTCATTACTGTTTTCTGAGTTTGCGTGGTTATTGTTTTCATCATTTTTTTCATTACTGTTTTCTGAGTTTGCGTGGTTACTGTTTACATCACTGTTATTTGTGGTCTCGGGATCTGTTTTCTGAATAATGGATGTGTAAGGATTGGGTTTAGCATCCAACCTAGGTTTTTCGTTAGCTTGGGGACTAATATTATTATTATATATAATTAAATCATTCATAATTTTGTTAAAACTCTTCTTCTGGGCCATGCTTATTATGCTAATATAATTTTTTTTCTTGTTATGCAGTTGTGTAGGCAAATTCTTATTGGGATCAGGGAGCGCATGCAATGAGAGCCCGTTTTGTTCAAGGTGAGGTGTATTAGTAGGCTGATGTACGCTATTTTCGAATCCTTTCCCTCTATTATGCATACAGACCTGTTTCTGCGTGCTCTCCAGACGAGTGAATTTGCTGCGATATTTTCTTCAAATTTGCCTTTAGGGAAGAGCAAGCATCTATTCGTGCCCAAAGAGCTGGTTGGATTTTGTTTTCCAGAGTAGTGTGAAATTCGAAAAGCTTACGTGACAAGTTGTCTAATTTAAACCTTGCTTTATGGATTTCATTACTGAGTAATGAAATGCTGGCTTTGTGAAAAATACAATCGTTTTTCTTGTTGCGCAGTCTATGATTGATTATGGTAAAAACAAGAATCACATTGACGTCCCTACATCTTTTCAAAAAAGTTAGATCAGATTTCCTTTTCACTAATTTCAATCACATCCACTCAAATTGTTACATTTTATCAAGTGTATCCTGTCATACAGGGTCAATATTTCTGTTCTAAGATTTTTCGACGTTTCGGATCAAACCAATGTGGTTCATCATGAGGAAAAGTTTTTGAGATATGAAGAAAAAATGATAAAACAAGTGTATAAATACAAGAAAAGTTGTTAAGAAGAGACGACTTATTAAAATATGAAATCTCAAAATATAAAACCTAAAAGATAAATTATTTATTAATTAATTTCTAGAATCAGTCCATGTGGTTAGTGTTGGGATTCAATTTTGACTAATTTTCCACCCATCATCTCTATTTATATTGTTAGGTTGTTTTTCAATTTCGACAGCTTTCCTAAATTTCCTATTGTGAGAATGATCTATCTTGGCAAGAATTTTGGTGTCTTTAATACAAATGTGATGTTTAGTTTTGTCTGAATGTTCTGCCAAAGCTGAGAGACAAGTGCGATTGTGTTTGATGTTAGCGACATGTTCTTGAATCCTAATTCTAAAGGAATGACCCGTTTCTCCTATGTATTGGTTACCACACGAGCACGAGATCATATAGACACCCTTTTGTTCAATGAGATCAACATGGTCTTTGACTGACGTAAGGGAATTCCTAATAGTGTTTAAGGGTTTGAAAGTTGTCCCAATGTTTTTTTTCTTCAAAATCCTAACAATCTTGTCTGTTTTCCCTTGTATGTAAGGTAAGAAAACCTTGGACGCATCATTATTTGTTTGTTATTTATTTCTAGGTGTTTTAATGGCATTTCGAAAGGCTTTAATCACTTGATGTTTTTTATAGCCATTGTCCTTGAAAACATTGAGGAGATGAATTTTCTCTTCATCAAGGTGTTCATCATCAGAGATTCTGAAGGCCCTAGTAGCTAGGGTGTTGATAAACCCTAATATTTGGGCAGGGTGATGATGGGAATTGACATGAAGGAACTGTTCGATGTGAGTTTTCTTCCTATAAACTTGGTGGGCTAAGGATCCATCAGGTCTTTTTGTGACTCTAACATCTAGAAAAAGAAGACTGCCTTTATCTTTGACCTCCATAGTGAATTTGATGTGATCAAATTGTTTATTGAGGTGATTCACAAATTCATTTAATTTGTCACAACCATGGGGTCAAATGACAAAAGTATCATTGACAAAGCTATTCTAGTATTTGGGTTGGAAGGGTGAGGAGATAAGGGCTTTTCTTTCTAAATCCTCCATGAATAAACTAGCTATGATGGGAGAGAGGGGCGATCCCATAGCAACCCTGTAGGTTTGTTCATATATGTCACCCTGGAAACTAAAAAATGTGGATTTCAAACACATTTCAACTAACTTAGTAGTACCTTGGTCAGTGACGTTCTTGATGACCTACATAGCTCCATCAATGGGAATTTTAGTAAAAAGAGAAACAATGATCTAGGTGGATATCGGTGGCCACCCACCTTTTCCAAATAGCTCAAAATGACTTTCTGGCAATTTTGACAATTTACTATTTTTAACAGTTTTTTTGGGTCCTGAACTTTCGGGGCCATTTTGAGGCCCTAAACGATATTTTTTTGGGTATGTTACTCTCGCAAAATAACAACTATGATGATGCTATTTTGTCTCGAGCGTTGTAGGCCTCAGATAGATCTTTCCAACGAGCTATCACACGCCTAAAACAAAGATCGTATGCAAAAGTTACGACCCCGGGAAGTTGATGTACTCACTTACCCAAACGGGGCCCACATGACTTTTGGCGCTTCATCTCCTAGGGTTAGGTTTTTGGATGTCTAGGACTTTTGGCATTCCTATTTATTGTAAAAAGGCCTTTAGAGCCTCATTGTAATCATCTTCTTGCGAATGCGAGTAGCCGTCACATCTCTTCTCAGAGATACGCTGCCACCATTCTAGCGAGTCTTCCACTCTGTATTTTTACAGTCTCTGTACATTTATTTCATTAATAGAAATCACGTATTACTGTATATCTGTGTTTATGGGTGCATCTTCGATACATTTCTGTTATATTATTGAATATCTACGATATCTCTGTGCATTTATTTATTATATCTCCGATCTCATTTCGTGTCGAAAATAATCCGGATCAGTGGTATCAGAGCAGGCTGCTCTTGATCGTTTTTTCAGTGAATGTCCCCGACGAGGTCCGAGTATAGAAAGTTTGGTCTCGAGCTTGTCTCTCTTGAAAACAATCGCTCTCACACACCCAATAAACCCTCAATGGCGGAAGAAAATAAAAATGACGGAGCAGACGATCATATCAATCTATTGCTTGAGCAAGCTCTCACGCGACAGAGGGATGAAATGATGGAGAATTTTGCCCACATCCTTCAACGCCTGCCGATAGCATCAGGTGCATATTCATCAAGCGGCCACTTTGGAGGCATCTCGCCTTTCAAGGTACAAGTTAACTTTGATATTCCTGTATTTGAAGGACAAATAGATGCAGAAGCCCTAGAAAAATGGTTAACTCTGCTAGATGGTTATTTCTCTGTTCACAATTTTTCCGACAAAGAAAAGATCACCTTCGCACTCCTTAAAGCTCTCCCTTATGTCAAACATTGGTGGGAAACCTACTGGGAGCAAAGTTCCACAGAGGAGTCTGGAATATATGGGGCCGATCCCACTTGGGATTTTTTTGTGGATGCGGTAAAGGAACAGTATTACCCTGTTGGCAACTATGAGGATCAGTACATGAGGTGGACCACACTGCGACAAGAGAGGGGCCAAGCAGTTTCGAAGTTCACCAATACCTTCCATACCTTGCACACCAAGCTGGGTATCAAAGACTCCGAGCGACATTTGGTTCTGAAATACCGTGGGGCTCTACACAGATACATCCAGACTGAAATGGATTTTCTGGACATCTCATCACTCGGTGCTGCTTATCGATATGCTGTTAAAATTGAGCAGAAATTTAAGCACCAGAACAAACGATAATTTGGGTCTGCGAATCCGCAACAACCACCAAAGTATGACAAAGACAACCCTAACAAACAGTCTCCCAAAAACCAGTCCAAGACACAGGAAAAGAAGGGCCACGAGAAGACAAAGAAGGAAACCGGAAAATGGTGTGATTTCCACAAAAGCCCCTGGCACAACACCGATGAATGTCGCTCAAAACAATCATTGGTGGCCGAGATCAAAGACAAAGAGCTGAACCCTGATTCAGAATCTGATTATGAAAATAATGGTAAATGACAGATCATTGACGCAGACCCCACTACTATTTTCGCGACCGCAACAATTCAACCAGAAGAACCAACAGATCCTGAAGAGGGGGAGTGCCTTTTCCATTCACAGATGTGGGTGAAGGGGACCCCACTGCATTTTATTGTTGATAGCGGAAGCCAGAAGAACCTCATCTCAGCAGAGGTCGTCAAACAGTTGGGATTGTCGACAACACCACACCCGCAAC
>ML795519.1:199065-211900 GCA_009831015.1 Picea engelmannii | reverse complement strand
TGCGTTTAGATAGCGGGTATCCATAGCAATATACCTGATACAAAGCTAGCTATTCAAAAAACAAATATACATTTAAAGTTTATATGGATCATGAATTCCCCAATATACATTGGAGTATATATGAATTGCTAATACCTCCCCCCTTCTGCAAAAGCAAGAGAAACTAAGCTTTAGTTTAGTTGGCATTCATCACATTCCAGATGGCTTTATATACATCTACACACGAACTACGAACATAATTAAATAAAACTGAGTGGCAATACGTGTTCTGAAAACCAGAAAAAGACATTGAGCACATTCCAATGACGTTATCTACATAAAATGGGTGGCAGTACGTGTAATCCAGGGTTTGTAAAAAATGGGTGGCAGTACATAGGTGTCACCATAAAATGGGTGGCAGTACATAGGTGTCACCAATAACGTTATCTACATAAAATGGGTGGCAGTACATAGGTGTCACCAATAATTGGATGATTGGAAGGAGGGGATAAACCACTACCCTCTCCTCCCCCCTCACCCGAGCTTGAATTTCAAAGAGGATAATCTCCAATAAGGTTATCTTGAGTCCAACATGCAAAACAAACATTCAAAGATTCAAGTAGACAATATTTTGCTGACAAACACCATTAATTGTGCATATAGAGAAAGCATGAGGGAGATTATGCTTGAGATCCACCTCTGTACACACTCGAGTATTCACCCTAAGAGAGTTTCGATGACCATATGGAATAAACAAATTACCAAATCAATGGGCAAACATGTCAACAAACATATGCGAATCGACTAAAAGGGTAGGGAGCTCCAACCAGAGATGGTTACTAATGGGACTAGTCACATTCATTAGGATTGAAATCTTCCTACCATGATTGAACATAAGAAAGATTACCAACAAAGTACCAAATTATAACACATCACTGGTTGCAATATTCAAATCAAATAAAAGGCAAACATACTTCGATCCCAACCTCAAATACGAATTCAAAGAAATCCCTTTAGTCTCCTAGGTCAATGAACACTTCCAGTTGAAATCTGCTTCATCAAGCATCTTACGAAGGAAAAACAAAATCACCCCCTAGTCTCTAGCTGCATACTCCCTTCCAAATATTCTTTATTATCTACGAGGAAAATAATTAAAGTCATTTGAGTCCAAAAACATCTTCGAAATCGTAGAATCTGAAGAATGAGGGTGAATCACAACTCCCTCTCCCTACAAAGCCACTCTAGGTTCCTTGAAATGATCATGGGAGACAATTTTAGTTTCCTCTGTACACTAATGTTAGAATGGGGGAACTAGTTGATCGGACAAGCCCCACTTTAGGGGAGGGATCTTCTATCTCAAGAATCAATTGTGGATCTTCCAAATCTTGACTGAGACTCACCACCAACTGTTGGCTCACTTCGCACTTGCTCGTGTCCTTCCTAACATTGGGGGTTGAAGACCCATGGTTCGTCTAGAGTTTGACCAACAAAAACCCCAAGGAATCAACATATCCATCCTTAGCTAAGAATGAGGAAGTTCTCACCCGAGATGCCATGAGGATCACAGAGACCATCTGGCCTTGTGTCGACGATGAAGGACTAATCACACATAGATCCATTGGGGATTTCATTCATGTTATTCATTGCAACTTACTTAACATATGATAAAACATAACATATACAACATATTCAATCAGACACATAATTGACACATCATAGATCCATAATCACTGCAACTTTATTATCATTCTCATTCCATCATTCACAAGCATACATTAATCAATTCATATATTGACAACAACAAAGCCCGACTCTTCTATGCAATTCTTCATTCTTACATTACATCGCGCCATGCACATATCCTTAGACTCTATAGAGAGGAAAGACTCAGACATATATCATAGAAATTACAAAGCATATGCTTAGAGCGAGCTCAATGACAAAAATATCACAATAGCGACCCACAGATTGGAAAGCGAGCTAACTAGCTAACTAGCTAACAGACTCTCTTTCTGTTGTAATTGCTTCCTTTTATCTGCTTTTCGGCTATGATGCTCCGTCTCTTTCAGTTCTTCCCCACTCGTTCCTCTAACTGCCAATCCCCCATGCTTCTGTCACTTGCCTGCATTCCACATAGCCTTTCTGGAATCAGGGCAATCTTAACTACCTTTCCAACTCATCTTCTTTATGCTCTACGCTCCCTTGTTCTGTTGGTAGTAATTGTTCGGGGAGATTTCCCAAATTTGTGTTTGTCATGTCTTCTTGGTTTTTAGTGCACATCCCAAAACTCGACCCGATGCACTTTGGTAGAACTCAAACTAGCGCACAACAACAAAACTTGATCCAGTGCATGCGCCTACTATTACCCCTCGTGCAACTGCTTGAGTTCACACAAAAATGGAATGAGCACGCATAACTTCGTTTGTCCATTCATGTGATATTCACCCAAAAATTTGGGTGCCAACATGCCCCCACCACTATTACTTTGATCGTCCTCGAACAAACTGCCTCGGGGAATGACTAATGCCACAGATGGAACAATGTTCTTAAGTTTTTGCAAAAACTCCTTGACTTGGCGATCAAGTTCATTAAGGATGCCTTGGATTTATTGGGTGAGCTAAACAACTGCATCAACATCGACTGCTGTGACCCGAGGAACTATCAGGTCCATTGCATTCATTTTCTCAATCAAGGGGTCGACAACAACCTACTCATCTGTAACTTGGGAAAATATTAAGGTCTTATTGACCACATAGGTGATGAGATCTAATATACTCTACAACTAAGCCTTAGCTACAATAATCTCCTTTGGCTTGGAGGCAATAACTATCATCATAGTTGCATGCTCACCGAGAGGTAACGAGGCCAAGTTATTCTTCTGTTGTGTGACCTCAACCTCGACTATGAGAACTCTATCATGAAGAGTTGTTAATTCTGGGGGCGTATGTAGGTGGGTCCATAGAGTGAAGCTACAATCGATCACCCTTGAAAATTCCTGCCACCTTTTGAGGCCATCCTGGACAACCACTTCAGTTGTTGCAACCTATTTTTGCAAATTTGTCTATTCTAGCATAAACTGGTGAATCCATGCGTCGAGTGCTCCATTATGAGATTCTATGACATGAATGCACTCGAAAATCCATTTAAGTTTCCTTGGTGTTGAGATCTATGAATGTACCTACTTTCTCTTACTAACCTATAGGGAAGCCTCATCTAAAACAATGAATACATCTATATGACAGGCTAGAAAGGAATCATATTGCGCCTTACTTTTAGCATGTGCATTAGCCTTAACATGATGCATTTGTTGGAGGTTCTATTGAGCAACTTCAAGTTCATATCATGCATTTGATTGCTGCTATAATCGAGACCTTGTGTTTGCATATCTTGAGGAGTCTTGGTCGAACTGAAGGCGTAAATGTGTGTGCTCTCATGCGAGAGTTTGGTTTTTCTCCCCAAGCTTGTAGATCATGGTAGTCACTAATCTATGGAGCTCAAAAGTAGGGACTTGAGAAAGGGTGAACTGTGTCTTTAATGAGTTGGAGGGAATCATAAAAAGTGGGATGACACTCAAAACTCTTTGGTGGCTCAATCCCGACGCATCTATGGATTGGGTTCTGGGAGCGAAGAATTTGGTGGTGATGGTAAATCAAGTTGTTGGTCGAGAGTGTCCACCTTCCACACCATAGAATATTGGAATGCCTTCTATTTGGCCAATTGAGTGTGAATCTCCTTCACTAGTTTAGCGATTTGTTGGTTATAACTTAGGGAACCAACCTATACCTCCTTCATGGTAGTGGTGCATCTACATTTTCTCGAACCAGGCTGAACTTTTGTTCAAGCTGAATCTCTTGGGACCTCTTCGATGATTGGGGTCACACGCGGGGAGGGTCAATGGTCATCCTCTGCACTATTGCCAAGGTTAATAGAGGTTTGGAACCGAGTTTTGGAAGACCACTTTCTTTTTCAGACAACATTGGCCTCTACGTGTGACCCACTGATGTTTTGCATGTGCTCATTTGAAAGGGGATACTCACATTCCTTGGATGCAAAAACCTTGTCTCGGTTTTGAGTAGTGACCTAGCCAAGATGTCTCGTTCCATAATGTAGAAGGGGAGCTCGAATTCCATCTTGTTTGTTGATACGAATGGAGATATGAAAACATTATGGAAATTACATTTAAATTCAAGATAATCAACATAACTGTCGAAGAGTCACACTCGGATGCGAACCATCTCAACATAAGCCACAATTAATTGTGTAAGTCACTGACGGAAGGATTTGGAGACTGTTTCCTGGGCCTCATGATTTGTGGAATGCCAAAGAGTCAGGAACCGAGGGGAAATGAATGAGGGGGTGCCTTCCAAGTCTACTTCAAATCATGGTGGTGGTTTCCATAGCACCGTACTCAATAAAAGGATGACCCAACCGTAATGGAATTTTTTCCCCAATCTTGAGCTTTAAGGTAGTCAATGATGAACTCATTTAGAAAGTATTGGGCCCATGCCATTTGAATCCCTTCAACATAGTGTTCTGGTGTGAGGACCAGTATGAGCTTGCATGCGAGTAACTGTGTTGCAAACATGACAATTGAATTGTTAATTTAGTGGATTACAACCCCTCACTTTCCTCTGCGAGTGTCAAATCTAGAATATACCTCCTCCTAAGCTGCATCTTTTTCTTTGAGACTATCTATCGGATCTTTGCCTGAAGTGGGAAGGCAAAAAATACTGTGCATAATGTTTTGATCAATAAGATAGGGTTGGCCTAACCATAGGTACATGATCCCATGCAATCTTGTAAGGAGGAAAAAGACACATGACTGGACAACTAGGGCATGAAGACAATGGAGACATTTGAGCAATGTGAGAATCCCATATTTCCTTAATCGATTCACCCATTCCATAGTCACTAATCTCTCTGTACCATCTTATTTTTGGATGACCTCTATTTACCTATCAAGTTGTAGCTCATGGAATTGATTGGAGTCCCTAATGTTATAGTGAACACATTTTAGTAGCAGAACCTTCTCGAACATGGACCCTTCAAACTATACATTGCATGGTAGAAGATGATCAAAAATTGGATTTTCCTTTAGAGCCTTAGATTTTGGTTGGGCGTGGGGTTTTCTTGAGGAGGCCATACAAGTTCTGGTGACTATGTTATGATCTCCCACAACTAGTCCAAAATTCAACAAGGAGAAGGGATTCGACCGCATGATAGTTAACAAGGTTTTGCACTTTTGTCTGCGAACACCTTACGAAGAGAGGAGTGAAAGAGCGCTCTATGAATTCGTGGGATAAGTACAGAGGTGGAACACTCCACTTACCCTCAAGATAATGAAACCATAATGGTGCCTACCGTTCATCGAATGTAGAGTTATTGCCTCGTATTTTCCTTGAGCTGGTCAATACCATTTTTCATCAAACCATCGAAAAAATTCGAGCATCAATTACTCACTGTTGCCTTAATGTCGAGCTTTCCATCAACCAACGATATCAACTGCATCTTTATGCTAAACAAACAAATTTTCCTCCTGTCAGTGACATTAATGACCTTCTTTTCCCAAAATTGAATTAATTTGATGTGGTGTAACTGACTGTCATGTCCACCGTTATTATTACCAATATTTTTTGTTGCTGAACATTCAAAAATAATGATGACTGAGATGACTTCGTACATGCACTATTCTTATTCTCTGGGTGCGCCATGCATGCTTCATGAACACCCGTAAAATAGTGCATCCTATATTACTTGGCCGCAGTGACCCCTGGTGGGTCACAACATTTTCTCATATGCGCCCAATTGGTCAACTTCTATCATGGAGGTCTTGGACTCAGCTCAGCTAGTTCTGGTAGTATACATTGACTTAACAATTCATCCGTGCTTATTCCCAACTCGTCTATTTTGTTAATGAGGTTGGGAAAGGGCGAAGTAGTAAACATTCTTTCGGTTGTCATAGATGTAGTAGTTTTTTCCCTCCTTCATGCATGCAACTCCTTAATTTCCTAGTGGAGAACCAAGGGACCGGGGGTATAGAGTGATTTCTTGGCAACACACACTGACTCTTCAGATATCGATTGTGTTCCCCGCACCACTGCTTGGACATCCATCTCCTTTCGCAAGGGAACATGTATCGATGGATATTTACATCCGGTCTGAATCTTTCCCTCATCAAGTCTTCCACGGCTGCCCATTCATAGTGAGGTTCTTGATGTGCCGCCCACCATCACAAAAGTATTCCTATGAGCACTATATCGAGGTCACATACCTAGTGGTGTTCGGGAAAGTGATGCATCCAGACAATAAATGCATCCTCTAGATCCAACCCATTGAACCGATAGGACCCAAATTCTTCCTCGCGCACCTCGACGATGATACATGTGCATCTTCTTATCGAAAATTCATATAGTTTCTGCTTCCACCTCTTCATGGAGTCATATGAATCAATATCATAGGATTTTACGATTCACCAACTTATTTCTCCATCTACGGTGGGATTGATATAATCTTCCTTGTGCCTAATGATCTTATAAATATTTTCAGTAACATAACTCCATGCATTGTCATCCACCGACTCATTGTACCTGTCCCCGCCATTAGGATCTAAATGTGAGATCATGTGTAGGGTGTCCATCTCAAATGGCATTTGACACTTCTTCAAATTCAACACCGCATTATTATCTAAGGCCCAATCAATGCCAAGCAATGCAGGGTATGGATCAGAGTCATCCATAATCTCCATGACTTCAAAATCAACCTTTGTCTTTACCCCTTCTATGTTAATCTAAACTTGATCTAGTTAGCCTATAGGGTAGATCCTATACTGATTTTCCAATTGCAACTATATGGGCAACCAAACTAAATTTAGTTTACCCATAAATTCCCATGACTTCTTCGGCAGGATATTAACGTCATAACCCAGATGCAACATGACTCCATCCATTTCATAACTCCCAAGTTCAACTGTCATCTTCAATTCTCTACCCATGCGCTTCTGTTTATTGACTTTGCATAGATCCCTTTATGGTAGGGGGTTTGATATTTTTCTCTCCGTCCCTTCTTCGCCCGTGCAAGTTGCTAAAATATGTGTTAGCTTTTGTGCAAGATTAGGATCATTTAACAATCTCAAACAAAAATCTAAGAAGATACTTACTTGATCTCCAGTCTATGTTTCACGAGTCAACTCACACAATGCTTCTTCATGTGCCGTGGACTTCAAATTCTCATGCACCTATTCCTCAATCACTCTTTGTTTAGTGCGTTGCATCTCCTCTTGTTTGTGTGCTTCTTCCAATGCCCTCTACATCTCACATTGTATTTCTTCACACACACAAGCTTCCTCCAACGACCTCTGCGTCACGTGCTAGAATTATTCACGGGTATGAGCCTCTTCCAGTGACCTTTGTGTCATACATTGAACTTATTCCCGAATCTTGGCATGTTCAAGCGACCTTTGTGTCATGCACTGCAACTCCTCTAAAACTCTTTCTTATTCAATGACCCTCTGCACATCGCGCATAAATTGCTTCTACCAAGCAACATCAAACTTAGGAGGGTGCCGCGCTACCCTTCTGATATTCTCATCTGACCTTTGACCCGAGTCTTCACCTTGATCGAAATACATTCCCGTTTTTGCTCCGCCTCAGGTTATCACCTAGACATCAAATTGGTCATCCTTCTTCTTATTTCCACACGGTTCTACATGCACCATATTGCAATGTGCCTTATTCTCTTCCCACTTATTCAACAAGTCGATACAATCCTCTGTAACATGCTCTGAGATGTAACGATACCCACAAAGAGGATGCGGTTTGGTACAAACCCTATACACATGCCCAATCTCTCCACAGTTAAAGCAAGTGGTGGTTCTTCCTCCCCCTCATTCATATCCTCATCCACGATTGCGTCCATAGTCGCCTCTCGGACCTCCTTTATATCCAACTCTCTCAACATCGTCAGGATCACCACCCTTCTGTTCCTCTTGGACCCAAAATACATCGTGGGTATGATCTTGCATCAACTGGAGTGGCCGACAATTGTTGACATCATGTCCCACAAACTTACAAAATTCACTGAATGGGGTATGATGCGTCTTCTGATATTTCTCTAATGTGGGGAAGTGGGGTGGTACATGGCCCTTCTCTATTAACAACATCTTTATCTAGAGTGATATTTCTTCCAACAACCTTCTTCTAGGACCTTCCGTGAACTTCCTTTAAGCTTCACTAAAAGAATCAGTGTATTCCATAGAAAATTCAATTATATACCCTTCCTTCACTAGAGAAAACCATAAATCGATGGCTTGAGTCCACTTGTTATCCAAGGTATTCAACCTATCAATCTTGGCTTGATCCCAAACTACTGGTTTAAGAGGCCTCAAATCAATATTGGTAGCAATATACCTCTTCAACCATTCATAAGATAAATATGTAATTTCAACAAAGAAAGTATGCATATCAATGTTGAGATGATTATCTTTCCATCGCTTCACATTGACTCTCAAAGATGATTATGTTGAATTCAGATACCTAGTATTTGCAAAAATGTGTTAATTAAGATCATCTAACTATACTGTCAAGCATACATACTTTCAATTATAACATATGTCATCAAGGTAGACGATGCCAACACATACATATTCTGGGTATAAGATTATATCCTTTGGCATTCTTTCTATTATGAGCTCAAGGAGAATTACAACATTACATCAGAACAATTCTTGTATTATACATGACAGGATACTAGAAATAGGCGTAGATGGAGACCATTCTACTCTGCATCTATCTGATACTCTACTTTGATTGCCATAAGCCCTCAAGTTCTGCATCCGTCCACATGCCTATGTCCTCCCTCATCTCTGAGTCCAACTCTTATACACCAAAGCCATTCAAGGGTTGCTTGATTCTGTTGGCTAGTTGGTTGTACCAGGCTGACTGACTCGTCAGGGCTTACAACAGGTGGTTGTAATAGACTAACCAACTCATGGTGGCATTTGATTCTTTAGCTGGCTGTTCATGCACTGTTGACTCTATTGTTGTCAACATCTTCAAAATCTAGAGAGTCACAGATGCATCAAAATCTAGAGAGTGAAAACTTCTGAAAGTCAATTCTGCTCAAGCAGGCAAAATCATAACGAGATTACTTACATTGCTGTGGGTTGTCTTAAGAGGCCACATCTGGCACTACACTCATTTAAATAGAGGGAACATTTCCTAGTTTGGAACCATGAAGGAACATTACCATCAATTGTGTACATGCTTATGCAACTTGTTCTCATATTCTTTTTTACAAGTTCAACAACAGAAACGAAAATAGACAATAGTATTTGCTCAACTCTGAAGTGTAGTTTAATATTCTACCATTTTTTTTCCACCTTTGTACCTAAGAACTAAGTCACAGGGTTTGCCGAACCTAAAGCTTGAGGTTAGAAATTCTGCGAAGCTCAAGGTTTGTCGAACCTAATGCCGAACTCAAACCTGAACCGTGTGACTTTGCCGAACTTGAACCCAAACCATGTGATTTAGCCTAAGAAGTCTGTAGACGTCACCATTGGTGCTACACTTGTCTTGGAGCAAGGAGAGAGATGGATGAATCAAGTAGTTTCCATGACAGAACTCTGTCCAGCGGAGGCATGCATAATGCGTAAGAGACATTACAAATTACTTTTATTTAGCGTTCTTTTTCTTGATTTCTGTGTTCCTTTTATTCAGTGTTTGCCCTCTTATTGGGCTTTTTGCTTCTTGTTATTGTTATATAGTCTGGCCCTCGGTTGTGCTAAATATAGCAAAAGATTCCTCATAGATTATGTTCATGTATAGATATTCTAATGTAGCCATTTTCCTCTCTATTCTGATTCATTTCAGAGATATTAAAAAACAATCCTATAAAATTTCTTATGTCTATAAAAGTTTCCACTTTACACTGTCTTTACAAATCTCTACCAATGAAAATCTGTTTGAAACCAAGTTCCCTTTTCTAGAATCAGATCCTCGTTATTTTTATGAATTCAAATGGCAATAAAACCCTCTCTTGAGAACAACCACTTACTTTCCCCTTTAGCTTTACCTCAAATTTGCTAGACCAGTGATATAAACTTATTTTGTTGGGGCCACAACCCATTAAACATGTAAATAACAGCTGCGTCATCACCGCTGCAACCATCACCGGTGCATCGGTCGACTCAGTCAAGCGTGCCCTTCTTCATCTAACCGATTCACCGTTTTCATTTGGGCGCCCAAGTCATGCCCATGACTGATCCTCAAGCAAACATTTGGCTAAGCGTCCGTTACACACCTTGGTCAACTCCGCTTGGCGCGCTGGGTACCCAAGGTGACTGAGCTCGCCTAATTCAAGTTCGCCTTCCGTTTCTTGGTTGGGCTGGACGCCTTGTCTGTCGAATTGTCCAACCGACGCCCCTAGGCAACCCATCGTTTTGATGATGCACCCATTTCTTAGTGGAATGCCCATCACCTGCCCACGTCTCCGCCAAGCCAACATTTTAACTTGTTTCGTAAGCTGTCTTTGGGTGAAGTCGTTCCTTGGCATGGTGCGTGCTCAAGGAACCCCAACTTCTCCAGATATGAAAACCCTTCATCCCCTCATTCGTGTCTTGCTTGTCCGAATTGTCAGTCTTGGTCTGCGGTGGAGGTGCGTACGCACTTGGGCTGGACGCCCCAAGCCTTACAATACCTCTTACGAGTGAGACCCCCAAAATTGCTCGAGGTTTTGGCCCTTCCTAAGTTATAAGCAAGCCCTAAGTTATAAGCAAGTGGTATATTTGATTTGTATGTTATTGGATATACTCTTGGATTATAGTCATAGCCATCTAGTCCTTTTATTTCAACAAGTTACTAATTCCCATAGTGAAAAAAACACCTAATTTATGAGCAACTTTGAAATGATGAAAGCAAGGGTGGCGCGTTCGATCCATAGGAAGGCAACGCTTGTAGCGGCACACAAATCTGTTTTAGCCGTGTCATACTCTATTCAATTCTATATGGACAGGAAAGGACGATGATAAGTTATTAATCAAAATAGTGAGACTCCGTGGCCCAATGGATAAGGCACTGGTCTACGAAACCAAAGATTCTGGGTTCGATCGCCAGCGGATTCGTAACGTACCTTAAGGGATGGTTAATGGTGACTTCCATTTTTAGCTGCGTCATACTCTATGCGACTCTATATGGACAAGAAAATAGGATGATGTTAGTAATAGGTTACACTGCAATATATTGAGACTCCGTGGCCCAATGGATAAGGTGCTGGTCTACGAAACCATAGATTCTGGGTTCGATCCCCAGCGGGGTCAAAACAACCCTAAGCGCTGAGCTTTCTCTGTTAGTAATGGTGATTTCCATTTTAGCCGCCTTTATGCGACTTTATATGGGCAGGAAAGCAGGATGATCTTTTTAGCTGCGTCGTACTTTATGCGACTCTATATAGGCAAGAAAAAAAGATGATCTTAGTAATAGGCGACGGTGCAGGATATTGAGACTTGGTGGCCTAATGGATTATGCGTTCGTCTACAAAATCAGAGATTCTGGCTTCGATCTCAAGCGTAGTCGCAACAACCCTGAGTTTTCAGTTTTCTGTGAGAAATGGTGACTTCCATTTTTGTTTCTGGCCTACGAGGACTCTTTATTTTTTGGTTCGATTGTTTTCTTCGTAGTCGTAGGGCAGGCATAAGTGGTATTTCATTTTTTTCAGGCTAACAAAAGTCTCATTTTTTGGTTCGATTGTTTTCTTCGTAGGGAAGGCATAAGGGGTATTTCATTTTTTTCAGGCTAACAAAAGTCCCATTTTTTGGTTCGATTGTTTTCTTCGTAGGGCAGGCATAAGGGGTATTTCATTTTTTTTTTCAGGTTAAAAATAGTCTATGGGACCAATTGCCTCCGCCTTATCCATTGGGCCATGGAGTCCAATTGACAGGTATATAAATGTCGTTTTCGAATTTAAATATTTTAGTGTGTTTCAGGTAGAGTGAAATCGCTCGACCTGGAATTTGACGGGCTACAACCCGTCTTTTGCCCCTCAACCTGTGGTTATAAAATTCAAACATCATGATTGACTGGCATTAAAACTATCTACTTGTCAGTTTGACGTGTGACAACCTCCAATGCTCGTCAAAAACTCTAGTGGGTATACCGTATAACATAGGGTTAGATAGCAGGGCTTAAGAGTCACAACGTGGAAGTTGAGTTATAACTTATATGCACTTGCAGCGTGTTAGACGAATAAGTTGAGCGATTTGCTCCACGATTTGCTCCGCGATTGCTTAATTAACTGCAACTCGTTTGGTTTCTTGTTTTCATCGCCGAGTTAGGCTGTTAGTCGCTTCGTTATTTACGAAGCATTTCCTGCATGTAATTCCTTTATATATCAATTCAAATAAAGAGATCTGCGTGGTGTTTTTGCATTCTGTTCTGCAATTCGTTTTCTGTTATTGCAGATCTGTTTTCGTTCTGTCCTGCACTTCGTTTTCTGTTTTGCAGGTCCGTTTTCATGGTATCAGAGCAGGCTGCAGATCTAGCCTCTGTCCAGCTTGCCGAATTGCAAAATGTTTTTCAGCAAGCTCTGTAAGAATTGCAATTCTGTTTTTTTTCTGTGCAATTTATTTTTTTAGCCGCCAGTATATAATTTGTTGAGCAGGAAATGGCCAGCATGAGAAACCAGGCTCTCATGCAAGCACCTGTTTTGAACGGATCGAATCCTAGCACTTGGGTAGCCAAGATGAAAGTTTTTCTGAGCTGTCATGAATGCTTAGAGATTGTCGAAGATGGAGTTACCTTGCTGAAAGCTGAAGATCGAGATGCATTGGATCGGGATGCGAGACGCACTTACACAGAAGTGGTCA
>ML795519.1:175998-187549 GCA_009831015.1 Picea engelmannii | reverse complement strand
TTATTGTTTTCAGATCTGCATATGTGTATTTGACTGATATAATCCTCTTCTTTCCTCTTTCTTTCGTTAAATTCTCAAATGGTTAAAATATTCATGCAAGTTAAAACTCAACCATAATCATAAAAGATCCTGCCCCGGATCATTGCATGCAAGTAACTGTGTTGCAAACATGACAATTGAATTTTTAATTTAGTGGATTACAACCCCTCACTTTCCTCTGCGAGTGTCAAATCTAGAATATACCTCCTCCTGAGCTGCATCTTTTGCTCTGAGACTATCTATTGGATCTTCGCCTGAAGTGGGAAGGAAAAAAATATTGTGCATAATGTTTTGATCAATAAGATAGGGCTGGTCTAACCATAGGTACCCGTTCCCATGCAATCTTGTAAGGAGGAAAAAGACGTAGGACTGGACAACTAGGGCATGACGACAATGGAGACATTTGAGAAATGTGAGAATCCCATATTTCCTTAATCGATTAACCCATTCCAGAGTCACTAATCTCTCTGTACCATCTTCTTTTTGGATGACCTCTATGTACCTATCAATTTGTAGCTCATGGAATTGATTGGAGTCCCTAATGTTATAGTGGACACATTTTAGTAGGGGAACCTTCTCAAACATGGACCCTTCAAACTATACATTGCATGGTAGCAGATGATCAAAAATTGGATTTTCCTTTAGGGCCTTAGATTTTGGTTGGGCATGGGGTTTGCTTGAGGAGGCCATAAAAGTTCTAGTGACTATGTTATGATCTCCCTCAACTAGTCAAAAATTCAACAAGGAGAAGGGATTCGACCGCAGGATAATTAACGAGGTTTTGCACTTTTGTTTGCGAACACCTTACGAAGAGAGGAGTGAAAGAGTGCTCTCTGAATTCGTGGGAGAAGTACAAAGGTGGAACACTCCAATGACCCTCAAGATAATGAAACCATAATGGTGCCTGCTGTTCATCGAATGTAGAGTTATTTCCTCGTATTTTCCTCAAGCTGGTTGGTACCATTTTTCATAAAACCATCGAAAAAATTCGAGCATCAATTACTCACTGTTGCCTTAATGTCAAGATTTCCATAAACCAACAATATCAACTGCATCTTTATGCTAAATCAAACAAATTTTCCTCCTGTCAGTGACATTAATGACCTTCTTTTCCCGAAATTGAATTAATTTGATGTGGTGTAATTGACTGTCATGTCCACCGTTATTATTACCAATATTTTTTGTTACTGAACATTCGCAAATAATGATGACTTAGATGACGTCCTACATGCACTAGTATTATTCTCTGGGTGCGCCATGCATGCTTCATGAACACCCCTACAATAGTGCATCCTATATTACTTGGCCGCAGTGACCCCTGGTGGGTCACAACATTTTCTCATACGCACCCAACTGGTCATCTTCTATCATGGAGGTCCTGGACTCGGCTCGGCTAGTTCTGGTAGTATACATTGACTTAACAATTCGTGTGTGCTTATTCCCAACTCGTCTATTTTCTTAATGAGGTTGGGAAAGGGCGAAGTAGTAAACGTTCTTTCGGTTGTCATAGATGTAGTAGTTTTTTCCCTCCTTCACGCATGCAACTCCTTAATTTCCTAGTGGAGAACCAAGGGACCGAGGGTATAGAGTGATTTCTTGGCAGCACACACTGACTCTTCAGCTATTAGTTGTGTTCCCTGCACCACTGCTTGGACATCCATCTCCTTTCGCAAGGGTACATGTATCGATGGATATTTACATCTGGTCTGAATCTTTCCCTCATCAAGTCTTCCACGACTGCCCATTCACAGTGAGGTTCTTGATGCGCCACCCACCATCACAAAAGTATTCCCATGAGCACTATATCGAGGTCACATACCCAGTGGTGTTTGGGAAAGTGATGCATCCAGGCAATAAATGCATCCTCTAGATCCAACCCTTTGAACCGATAGGACCCAAATTCTTCCTTGCACACCTTGATGGTGATACACATGCATCTTCTTGTCGAAAATTCATATAGTTTCTACTGCCACCTCTCCATGGAGTCATATGAATCAATATCATAGGATTTTACGATTCACCAACTTATCTCTCCATCTACGGTGGGATTGACATAATCTTCCTTGTGCCTAATGATCTTATAAATATTTTCAATAACATAACTCCATGCATTGTCATCCACCGACTCATTGTACCTGTCCCCGTCATTAGGATCTAAATGTGCGATCATGTGTAGGGTGTCCGTCTCAAATGGCATTTGACACTTCTTCAAATTCAACACCACATTATTGTCTAAGGCCCAATCAATGCCAAGTAATGCAAGGTATGGATCATAGTCATCCATAATCTCCATGACTTCAAAATCAACCTTTGTCTTTACCCCTTCTATGTTCATCTAAACTTGATCTAGTTAGCCTATAGGGTAGATCCTATACTGATTTTCCAATTGCAGCTGTATGGGAAACCAAACTAATTTAAGTTTACCCATCAATTCCCATGACTTCTTCAGCAGGATGTTAACGTCATAACCCAGGTGCAACATGACTCCATCCATTTCATAACTCCCAAGTTCATCTGTCATCTTCAATTCTCTACCCGTGCGCTTCTGTTTACTCACTTTGCATAGATCCCTTTATGGTAGGGGGGTTGATATTTCTCTCTCCATCCTGTCTTCCCCCATGCAAGTTGCTAAAATATGTGTTATCTTTTGTGCAAGATTAGGATCATTTAACAATCTCAAACAAAAATGTAAGAATATACTTACTTGATCTTCAGTCCGTGTTTCACGAGTCAACTCACACAATGATTCTTCATGTGCCATGCACTTCAACTTCTCAGGCACCTATTCCTCAATCACTCTTTGTTTAGTGCGTTGCATCTCCTCTTGTTTGTGTGCTTCTTCCAATGACCTCTACATCACACATTGTATTTCTTCATGCACACAAGCTTCCTCCAATGACCTCTACGTCGCGTGCTGGAATTCTTCACGGGCACAAGCCTCTTCCAATGAACGTTGTTTCATACATTGAACTTCTTCCCGAATCTTGGCATGTTCAAGCGACCTTTGTGTCATGCGCTGCAACTCCTCTAACACTCTTTCTTATTCAATGGTCCTCTGCACATCGCGTAGAAATTGCTTCTGCCAAGCAACATCAAACTTAGGAGGGTGATGCGCTACCCTTTTGATCTTCCCATCTGACCTTTGACCCGAGTCTTCACCTTGATCAAAATCCATTCCCATTTTTGCTCCGCCTCAGGTTATCACCTAGACATCAAATTCCTCATCCTTCTTCTTATTTCCACATGGTTCTACATGCACCATATTGCAATGTGCCTTATTCTCTTCCCACTTATTCAACAAGTCGATACAATCCTCTGTAACATGCTCTGAGATGTAACGATACCCACAAAGAGGATGCGGTTTGGTACAAAACCTGGACACATGACCAATCTCTCCACAGTTAAAGCAAGTGGGGGTTCTGCCTCCCCCTCATCCATATCCTCATCCACGATTGCATCCATAGCCGCCTCTGGGACCTCCTTTATATCCAACTCTCTCAACATCGTCACGATCACTACCCTTCTGTTCCTCTTGGACCCAAAATACATCGCGGGTATGATCTTGCATCAACTGGAGTGACCGAGAATTGTTGACATCATGTACCACAAACTTACAAAATTCATTGAATGGGTTATGATGTGTCTTCTGATATTTCTCTAATGTAGGGAAGTGGGGTGGTACATGGCCCTTCTCTATTAACAACATCTTTATCTAGAGTGATATTTCTTCCAACAACCTTCTTCTAGGACCTTCTGTGAACTTCCTTTCAGCTTCACTAAAAGAATCAGTGTATTCCATAGAAAATTCAATTATATACCCTTCCTTCACTAGAGAAAACCGTAAATCGATGGCTTGAGTCCAATTGTTATCCAAGGTATTCAACCTATCAATCTTGGCTTGATCCCAAACTACTGGTTATAAAGGCCTCAAATCAATATTGGTAGCAATATACCTCTTCAACCATTCATAAGATAAATATGTAAATTCAACAAAGAAAGTATGCATATCAATGTAGAGATGATTATCTTTCCATCGCTTAACATTGACTCTTAGACCTCGATTTTCTCACTGAGCAAACTCATGTTCCTTTGCAACTAACCAATATTGAATTTCTTCTCGAGATAGATACCACCTCGTTCTTTTCCTTCATCATTCAATACAAGACTTTCATGTCCATACAATAGAACCATTTGTTGGCTCAATTCACACTTGTGCGTGTCCTTCCTAATGCTGGGGGGTTGAATACCCAAGGTTCGTCCAGAGTCTGACCAACAAAAACCCTAAGGCATTGACACATCAATCCTTAACCAAGGTTGAGGATGGTATCACCCGAGATTCCGTGAGGATCACATACACCATTTGGTCTTGTGTTGGCAATGAAGGACTAATCACACAAAGATCCATTGAGGATTGCAATCATGTTATTCATTGCAACTTACTTAAGATATGATAAAACATAACAGAGATAAGGCATTCAATCAGACACATAATTGACACATCATAGATCCATAATCACTACAACTTTATTATCATTCTCATTCCATCATTCACATGCATACATTAAGCAATTCATATATTGACAACAATAGAGCCCAACTTCTCTATGCAATTCCTCATTCTTATATTGAAGTCACCTGTATTGTTGCTGACATCAACCTGTACGAACCTTCTCCTGCCTAGAAAAACTATATGAATGTACACGATTCACCTTACTGCAACCCACAAACATATGATGAGACTGTGCCCACTGCAACCCACGTACATACACGACTGTTCCCACTGCGACCCGCGTACATGTACACAAAAAATATATAGACACTTCTGTACGATTCACTCCATTTGTACATTTTATTTCTTCTACGACTGCCTCTCTCCTATGCCATATTTTCCAGAGTTATAGACATTCCCTTGCCGAAATCACCAAGCCCCTTGGCACAAATGGAAACTCACTTATGCCAACTCCATCATTTATCTACACACTCTACACCATATGAAATGTCACAATGACCTCTCTCCTTTATATACAAGTCTTAGGGGTCAAAATTGAAGCCCCTCCACAATTCAACATCAAATTAGACTTTCTTGAGGGTGTGAAACCCCAACACAAACGCACAAATCCCACCACCAAACCCATGAAGCCCCAAATTCATTCCAATGATGGTTTTCACAAAACAAAGTCTGTAATGTGATGCACGTGAGAATATGTCTGTCCAAAGCTACACAAATCTACACTCCCTCTTAGCGATGAAGGTATTCTCACCACACTCCACAATCACCTAGAAGTAGCTATGTCTCCCACCCTGGGAGTAGCTCTGTCTCCCGCTCTCGATCCACTACCACAACTTCTCTCTAATCCACCTTATTGGTTGCCCCCTCTGTCACTGAAGAAAATCCTTCCTTCCAATCTTCCTGACTGGATGCACCCTTGGTCATTGAAGCAAATCTTGTTGTCTAGCATGATCCCTCCCTAGAAGACACCTTGCTCCTAGAAGCCTCTCCCGATCTTGAGCATCTTTCTTCGCCTGGCTATATCAACTCATGATACCCTCCTGACGATATAGGAAGATGGCTCTCTCCGATATGGACTTGAATATTGGCTCCAACTAAATGACTAAGTCTCCCTCTGAGCCTCTCGAATCCCTTTGAAGTTAAATTCCCTCTAAGTTTAGATAACCTCTGGAGCTACCTGCTCATCGTCCACTATTTTCTACTCTCGCTGGTCACAACACACACAGGCTAGTCTCTCAAGCTATATACTTTTCCCTCTCTAAATCCGAGACCATTACTGTTCCTGGGATAAATCCTCTAGGCATCTAATAACACCTGTCCATCTCAGAACAACATTGCATATCCCTACTCCTCAGTCACTGAGGCTAAGAACACACTCCTAGCACCCATAACACATTTTCCACTCCCAACACATCCCTTGACTCCATCAAGGATACCACTGCTCGAGATCCCCGTACTACATGCCTGGTCCTCATATCAAGCTCATCATACATACCTAAGTCAGACACTATGAAGCAATCAAACAAATTATATGCCCCTGTTATGTGCCAGTGGATCCCACTGTATAAGAACCATGCAATTCTGTAAGGTAAGCATCCCACTTACCCAGGTCACGACCATCCGATGAACTTCTACCCAAGTCCATCATCCAAGTCACCAAAAACTCTT
Source organism: Picea engelmannii (assembly GCA_009831015.1). NCBI lineage: Eukaryota > Viridiplantae > Streptophyta > Pinopsida > Pinales > Pinaceae > Picea > Picea engelmannii. The sequence goes on along the minus strand of ML795519.1, from coordinate 181,332 downwards.
TGTGTCTAATTACACACTGCAACTGAACCTGTAGCCTCTCTCTAAACAATCCCAAGTTGTGGGTGGATACTCAATCTAGTCCACTCTAGACCTCCACAACTCATCTATGGAAGTGTCCTCACTCTTCTGGATCAAACACTTCATATACTGTTGTACCTCGACAATGTGTATCTCTTTGGCCCAATGAAGACTCTATCTCGCTAACTTGACACACACACAAAGCCATCTCATCCATGCCAAAGAATATGAGCTACGCCCATCACACCTCACTATGAAAAGTCATTGAAAGTACATCCAGAGGGTTGGAAACTTGCCACACAAAATACTGTTGTGATCTGGGCTCTCCACCAATCCACCAAAACTCCCAACCTACCACACCACCGAGTTGAAATAGTCCACAACTCCTCGTCTGGACAATCTGCTCCATGTCTCAAACCCGAGACTATCTAACTTGCTGCCACCTGCAACAACATTGTAACTCCCTCTCAGAGCTAACTCCTCAACACTGCTACAACTCCCTCTCAGAGCTGTCACCTGTGACATGCCTGGAACAAGAACAAGAAACATGCAACCAACTATATAAGCTATGTGTCTCAAATATGATCCCCTTCTATTCAGATCCCAAGCTCTGATACCATGTCAATTTTTACATGCAACTCTATGTGACTAATTTTCAGATATGAAAATTGCTTGCCAATGAGCTAAAAGTAAACCCTAGCTGTTATCACTGAACACTTTTACGCTGAAAAATTATTGACTAAAAAATATATGCATCATAAACAACAAGATCATAGATGAATCATCAACACACATGAGATGCATATTTTCTGTTCTGTAACATTGTCAGTTTGAGAAATTCTAAGGGAAAAATCAACCCTCCCAGCCAATGCAATTTCACCAAAATCTGAGGACTACCTTGTCCTCCAATAATAGAAAAATCAGAAAACCAAACTTCAACAAATCCATGGAAATTTCCTCTTCCCACAAATTTGTTGCAGACCACCTGTACGACCTACTGACGTCACCTGTACTGTTGCTGATGTCAATCTGTATGGACCTGCTCCTTCCCAGAAGCCATGTATGGATGTACACAATTCACTTGACTACAACCCGTGTACATACACGACTGTGCCCACTGCAACCCACATTCATATGCGACTGTGCCAATTGCAACCTGCGTACATGTATGAAAAATTGTACAGACACTTTCATACAATTTTCTCCACTCATACAGTTTCTTCCTTCTACAAATGCCTCTCTCCTAGTCTATATTTTCCAAATTTACATACATTCCCTTGCTGAAGTTACCAAGCTCCTTGGTACAAGTGCAGACTCACTTATGCTAACTTCATCATGTCTCCACACACTCTACACCATATGAAATGCCACAATGACCTCTCTCTTTTATATACAAGTCTTAGGGGTCAACATAGAATCCCCTCCACAAGTCAACATCAAATGAGACTTTCGTGTGGGTGTGAATCCCCAACACAAACCCACAAATCCCACCACCAAGCCCATGAATCTCCAAATTCATTCCAATGGCGGTTTTCACCAAATAAAGAGTGTAATGTGGTGCCCACAACGATTCCCACATGCCCAACACATAGGGAATGTGAGAATACCTGTCTGATGCTACAAAAATCAACAATCTGGATACTCTCCATGGTAGAACCAAGGCTTATACAACCTTCCATTGCACTGGTAAATGATTGCATATTCACACAACCATTTGAATGACCATCACCCTCCTATCCCCATTGCGGTTCTCTCCCTCTCCCCATCATAACCATTCACCCTCAAAATCTTAGATTTGTTTTCACTTTGTATACTTATAAAAAATAAATTTTATTTTGTAGATCTTTAGCAATTGTAAATTTAAGTGTATATATCTTTGCGCCAAAAGTATCTCAACTACAGTATGAGGGAGATGTTGTCACATCTCTAATTCCCATGATGAGGGAGATGAGCTACATAACATTAAGAAAATAAAAACAAAATAAAAAATAAAAGTGGGTTCAATTACACTTAAGTCAAGTCAAGTGAAGTGAAAGAGGAGCGATTCAAGAGATCAATTGACATAAGCAAAGAAAACCTATGGCATACTTGGTCAAAAACAAAATCAAACAGGTGAAACTTATGAAAAGTAAATATATAATTGAGTTTTCCCGTGAGATAAGAATACAATATTAAACATTGTGTTTTGACAATGTGTTGTAACCCTTGAGATGTTTCTGGTTGGGAAACTATGCCAAGGGATTCATTTTACTTTGATTGATTTTGATTTTGTCTATCTGTCCTAAAACAAAGTGTTTTATTGATTTTACCTAAGGTTTTGATTACTAAACTTTAATGATTAATTATCAAATCTTGAGGGCATGATTTCAATGTTTCAGACAATTTAAATATTTAGTGAGTGAAGGAAGAGTTTGAAGGAACAAAACTAAAAGTAAAATAATGTATCTTTTTGATAAATATTATTTTTCTTCCCAATAGAAGAAATTATGAAAGAAGTTATATATCTAAGCTAATAACATTGAATGGATAGAAAATAACAATTCATTTTTGTTCACAAAGCATAATGAACAAGACACAGGTCCAATGAATACTTACAATATATATGAAGAAATTTGTGTCCTTAATGATTCCTTTGCAATTGTAATAGTAGTGGTTGTACTAAGTTTATTACACTTAAAACATGAGACAGAGGAAATTATGGACATGAAAATCACATGAACTGAAACAATGAAATATAGAATTACCCAAGGTCTACAATAAAGTTTTATTAAAATATCTAGTTTTTCGCAAGGAAAAAACTCCTTTACATCAAGTCTTTTTTATACTTTATACAAATTGAATCCTAACCATATGTGTTTATTCGATCCTATTTCATAACTTTCCATATACAAAATAAATCTTTCATTTTCAAAAATAAAAAAATATAGAAGACAACTGTTTGGGTCCCTGATTTTTTTGAATTTGGTTTGCCAGATCACTCTTGTATCAACTTAAGGAGAATATCTCAATCCTGATCTAATGGATACTTGTACAATAACATCTTTTTGTATGCAATATCCACTATGTATACTAATCGACAGACAAGGCGTCCAACCCAACATCTTTTGGTTGGGCTGGACGCCTTGTCTGTCGAATTGTCCAACCCAACATCTTTTGGTTGGGCTGGACGCCTTGTCTGTCGAATTGTCCAACCGATGCCCCTAGCCAACCCATCGTTTTGATGATGCGCCCATCTCTTCGTGGTGCGCCCATCACCTGCCCACATCTCCACCAAGCCAACATTTTAACTTGTGTTGTACGCTGTCTTTGGGTGAAGTCGTTCCTTGGCATGGCGCGTGCTCAAGGAACCCCAACTTCTCGATATATGAAGACCTTTCATCTCCTCATTCGAACCGAGTGTCATGCATGTCCGAATCGTCAGTCTTGGTTTGCGGTGGAGGTGTGTGCGCACTTGGGCTGGACGCCCCAAGCCTTACAATAGCTCTTATGAGTGAGACCCCAAAAATTGCTCGGACGTTTTGGCCCTTGCTAAGTCATAAGCTATTGGTATATTTGACTTACAGAGTGTTGAATATACTCTTGAATTATAGTCATAGCTAATTGGTTAGATCTCAAGCCTAACCCACCTTACTCCAACAAGTTACTAATTCCCATGGTTAAAAAAACACCTAATTTTATGAGTAACTTCGAAATGATGAAAGCAAGGGTGACGCGTTCGATCCATGGGAAGACAGCACTTGTAGCGGCACACAAATCTGTTTCAGTCGCGTCATCGTCTATTCGATTGTATATGGACAAGAAAGGAGGATGATAGTTTACTCAACAAAATACTGAGACTCCGTGGCCCAATGGATAAGGCGCTGGTCTACGAAACCAGAGATTCTGGGTTCGATCCCCAGCGGAGTCGGAACATAAGGGATGAGTAATGGTGGCATCCTTCTTTAGCTGCGTCATACTTTATGCGACTCTATATTGAGATTCGGTGGCCTAATGGATATGGCGTTCGTCTACAAAATCAGAGATTCTGGCTTCGATCCCAAGCGGAGTCGCAAGAGCCCTGAGTTTTGAGTTTTCTGTGAGATATGGTGACTTCCATTTTTGTTTCTGGCGTACAGGGACTCTTTATTTTTTGGTTCGATTGTTTTCTTCATAGGGCAGGCATAAGGGGCATTTCATTTTCTTCTCAGAAACAGTTATTAAGCAGCAGAAGGATTCGTTTTCTTGTCAGAAACAGTTATTAGGCAGCTGAAGAAATGACTGAGACTTCCCATCCGCGATGGGGAGCGGTCCCCTGCGGTCAAATTATCGAAAATATTAAATTGCGACGACTCCACTGGGGATCGAACCCAGAATCTCTGGATTCGTAGACCAGCGCCTTACCCATTAGGCCATGGAGTCCGATTGACAGGTTTAAAAACGGAGGTTGAATCAGTTCATTTATTTATTTGTTTGTCATTGCCAACATTTGTTCTAAATGGGGACAATGGTAATCAACAAATTTGGTTACCACTGAGGGCATGGAATTTACATTCTTCATTATAGTTGATCGTTTTCTACAAAGTTCTCTTGAATATTATTCTTCATATAGCATCTGTTTTTGGGGGCATCCAAGGATCTCAATAGTCTCCTAAGATACCTCACAACTGGGATTGACTCTTTGCACATCTTAGGCATCATACAAAAGCCTCTTCTCTCCCTTAAAACAGTCACTTTGGGGGCATGACAATTATTAACACTTGGGGTGATGACAGTTATTTTATAAAAGTCTCTTTATAGCAAGCACTTAACATCATAACTAGCAGTTATTGTTGAGCAATTCTATTGTTTTACAGGTTTCTACCATGCTACATGGATCCACAAAATTTCTATACTTGTCTAGCCTTCTTATTTGCACTTACAAATCAGAAAATGAACTTGCACTCGTGATGAACAACTACTTTTCTATTCATCAAATCATAAACTTCAAGATATAAAAAAGTGGAACATAAAGCTAAATCCACCATTTTTAGTTCACTTTCAAGGGCTTTAAATACTTCATCTTGAAACTCCTGGCATGCCATTTGTCACCACTGAAAATGCGACGTTGCATATAATGTGATGGGGCAATTCTATATGCAAGATATATGACAAAATGTGTGGGCATTGAATGTGCATCCATTTGTTGGCATCCACAAGGGACATTCAGATACCTAGTATTTGCAAAAATGTGTTAATTAAGATCATCTAGCTATACTGTCAAGCATACATACTTTCAATTATAACATATGTCATCAAGGTAGACGATGCCAACACATACATATTCTGGGTATAAGATTA
>ML795519.1:161741-171958 GCA_009831015.1 Picea engelmannii | reverse complement strand
CTATTCAAAAAACAAATATACATTTAAAGTTTATATGGATCATGAATTCCCCAATATACATTGGAGTATATATGCATTGTTAATACCTCCCACCTTCTGCAAAAGCAGGAGAAACTAGGCTACAGTTTGATAGCTTTCACTGGAGCTCTAGTTTGGTTGGCATTCATCACATTCCAGATGGCTTTATATACATCTACACACGAACTACGAACATAATTAAATAAAACTGAGTGGCGATACGTGTTGTGAAAACCAGAAAAAGACATTGAGCACATTCCAGATGACGTTATCTACATAAAATGGGTGGCAGTACGTGTAATCCAGGGTTTGTAAAAAACCAGAAAAAAACAATCCCTGTGTTTTGTAGTGGTATTCTTTAAAGCATTATAAATAGTATTCTGTAAATACGTTACGTTTGATTTTTATAAACATTTTTATAACATTAAAAAAAATATCACTTATAAATCTACATAAAACGTAAAATGACAAACATGAAAAACAGATATCTGTCATCAAATTTGTACTTTACAGGCAAGATAAATTTGAAATTTCAAATCTGAGCGTGACATACAGAGGAAACAACACATCATTGTGTGTGCGTGATGCCACAGCTCTGTATGAATCGACCGCGCAAGTGAATTATTTTTATTGGGCGTTTGGTTTTCATTAAAAAAAAATACTAATCAGTAATTACATGTATTCCATAATATAGATTTTGCTTAATGTGATCTTCACGATTTTGGTTGGGAAATGTATTTAGGTTTTTAATTTTTTCCCAAATTGTATCGAATTTTCTTAAGAATAAGTTAATTAAGGGATAAAGTCATTTTATTTTGGACTAAGAAGAATATTGTTTAAATTGACTTTTGATTAGTGAATCAAATTATAATTTTGTGATTGTTCCCAAAATTGAAGTTTCTGACATGAAAACTATTCATCTTTAATCATATTTAAAAATTATTTATTTACTATCTAATTAGTTAGTTGAGGAGGTGGTATGATTATTTTTATATTGATACGATCTTGATTTAACGATTTTTATGTTATTCTAGATTGGGTTGGTTTAAAAAATATATTAATTATCATATGATTATGTCAATTTGATATAGTTTGCAATCATTTCAATTACGCACACTTCTCTAAACCACCAACCATTGAACCAACATCACGACATCTATCCCACTCCACCATATTGAAATCCCCTCCAAAATTCGCTCCACAACAAGAAAAGATGAAGCCATCCAATCCCAAAGCTTGCATCACTTTGCGCTGAGATGAGGAGCATAAACAACACATAAATTGACAATCCAACCTTGAATCAAAAGGATGATCGATACACACCGATCATCCGATTTTGAACTAGATGAAACTATAGGACTTTACAAAGAGGAAGAGGGAGAAATCACCATACCTCCACTCCCTTGATAATGCTCTGAAGTCCAAAAAGGGCCATTCCAACAATAGTTCATTTTGTTATGAAGCTCAAAGCCAATGGACTTAACTTCTTGAAGGAAGACCACATCTTATTGGACACACTACAACACAAACATTTTTCAACTATGAAGCATCATCCCACAACCATTCCAAGATAGTAAGGAGAGATTCATTCCAAGTGGACATGAAAGCATAAACTATTGAACCAATTTTCCATCTCAAATCCATCCAAACTAGATGAATGAACTATCACATACTTGTAAGACTTCTTCCATGAAGACATACTAACTTGAAGCTACTCCATAAGGCCTCTTGGTACATGACCAATGCCATTTCAACCAATGACAGTTGAGAAAACACCCATGAACCTGATCTTATAGAGCTCAAGACATCTGAACCTGAACCATAACCACCAACACTTGAGAAACATGAACTTGTACGAACAAAAAATGAACCATTCCCTGCACTAGCAGTAGTAACATTGGATCTATGACCATCAACACGAACACCATTGACTAAGGGACCTCTTTTCATTGAAACAATGGCATCGACCTTAAGACTTGAATCATAGGCCACATAGGTGTCACCAATAATTGGATGATTGGAAGGAGGGGATAAACCACTACCCTCTCCTTCCTCCTCACCCGAGCTTGAATTTCAAAGAGGATAATCTCCAATAAGGTTATCTTGAGTCCAACATGCAAAACAAACATTCAAAAGATTCAAGTAGACAATATTTTGCTGACAAACACCATTAATTGTGCATATAGAGAAAACATGAGGGAGATTATGCTTGAGATCCACCTCTGTACACACTTGAGGATTCACCCTAAGAGAGTTTCGATGACCATATGGAATAAACAAATTACCAAATCGATGGGCAAACATGTCAACAAACATATGCGAATCAACTAAAAGGGTAGGGAGCTCCAACCATAGATGGTTACTAATGGGACTAGTCACATTCATTAGGATTGAAATCTTCCTACCACGATTGAACATAAGAAAGATTACCAACAAAGTACTAAATTATAACACATCACTAGCAGCAATATTCAAATCAAATAAAAGGAAAACATACTTCGATCCCAACCTCAAATACAAATTCAAAGAAAGTCTCCTAGGTCAATGAACACTTCCAGTTGAAATCTTCTTCATCAAGCATCTTACGAAGGAAAAACAAAATCACCCCCTAGTCTCTAGCTGCATACTTCCTTCCAAATATTCTTTATTATCTACCAGGAAAATAATTAAAGTCATTTGAGTCCAACAACATCTTCGAAATCGTAGAATCTAAAGAATGAGGGTGAATCACAACTCCCTCTCCCTACAAAGCCACTCTAGGTTCCTTGAAATGATCATGAGAGACAATTTTAGTTTCCTCTGTACCCTAATGTTAGAATGGGGGAACTAGTTGATCGAACAAGCCCCACTTTAGGGGAGGGCTCTTCTATCTCAAGAATCAATTGTGGATCTTCCAAATCTTGATTGAGACTCACCACCAACTGTTGGCTCACTTCGCACTTGCTCGTGTCCTTCCTAACACTGGGGGTTGAAGACCCATGGTTCGTCTAGAGTTTGACCAACAAAAATCCCAAGGAATCAACATATCCATCCTTAGCTAAGAATGAGGAAGTTCTCACCCGAGATGCCACGAGGATCACAGAGACCATCTGGCCTTGTGTCGATGATGAAGTACTAATCACACATAGATCCATCGGGGATTCATTCATGTTATTCATTGCAACTTACTTAACATATGATAAAACATAACATATACAACATATTCAATCAGACACATAATTGACACATTATAGATCCATAATCACTGCAACTTTATTATCATTCTCATTCCATCATTCACAAGCATACATTAATCAATTCATAGATTGACAACAACAAAGCCCGACTCTTCTATGCAATTCCTCATTCTTACATTACATCGCGCCATGCACATATCCTTAGACTCTATAGAGAGGAAAGACTCAGACATACAATCATAGAAATTACAAAGCATATGCTTAGAGTGAGCTCAATGACAAAAATATCACAATAGCGGCCCACAGATTGGAAAGCGAGCTAACTGGCTAACTAGCTAACTGACTCTCTTTCTTTTGTAATTGCTTCCTTTTATCTGCTTTTCGGCTATGATGCTCTGTCTCTTTCAGTTCTTCCCCACTCGTTCCTCCAATTGCCAGTCCCCCACACTTCTGTCACTTGCTTGCATTCCACATAGCCTTTCTGGAATTAGGGCAATCTTAACTACCTTTCCAACTCATCTTCTTTATGCTCTACACTCCCTTGTTCTGCTAGCAGTGATTGTTTGGGGAGATTTCCCAAATTTGTGTTTGTCATGTCTTCTTGGTTTTTAGTGCACATCCCAAAACTCGACCTGATGCACTTTGGTAGAACTCGAACTAGCGCACATCAACAAAACTTGATCCAGTGCATGCGCCTACTATTACCCCTCGTGCAACTGCTTGAGTTCACACAAAAATGGAATGAGCACGCACAACTTCGTTTGTCCATTCATGTGATATTCACCCAAAAATTTGGGTGCCAACATGCCCCCACCACTATTACTTTGATCGTCCTCGAACCAACTGCCTCGGGGAATGACTGATGCCATAGATGGAACAATGTTCTTAAGTTTTTGCACAAACTCCTTGACTTGGCGATCAAGTTCATTTAGGATGCCTTGGATTTATTGGGTGAGCTAAACAATCACATCAACATCGACTGTTGTGACCTGAGGAACTATCAGGTCCATTGCATTCATTTTCTCAATCAAGGGGTCGACAACAACCTACTCATCTGTGAATTGGGCAAATATTAAGGCCTTATTGGCCACATAGGTGATGAGATCTAATATACTCTACAACTAAGCCTTAGCTACAATAATCTCCTTTGGCTTGGAGGCAATAACTATCATCATAGTTGCATGCTCACCGGGAGGTAACGAGGCCAAGTTATTCTTCTGCTTCGTGACCTCGACCTCGACTATGCGAACTCTATCATGAAGAGTTGTTAATTCTGGGGGCGTATGTAGGTGGGCCCATAGAGTGAAGATACAATCGATCACCCTTGAAAATTCCTGCCACCTTTTGAGGCCATCCTGGACAACCACTTCAGTTGTTGCAACCTATTTTTGCAAATTTGTCTATTCTAGCATGAACTGGTGAATCCATGCGTCGAGTGCTCCATTATGAGATTCTATGACATGAATGCACTCGAAAATCCATTTAAGTTTCCTTGGTGTTGAGATCTATGAATGTACCTACCTTCTCTTACTAACCTATAGGGAAGCCTCATCTAAAACAATGAATACATCTATATGACAGGATAGAAAGGAATCATATTGTGCCTTACTTTTAGCATGTGCATTAGCCTCAATAGGATGCATTTGTTGGAGGTTCTATTGAGCAACTTCAAGTTCATATCGTGCATTTGATTTCTGCTATAATCGAGACCTGGTGTTTGCATGTCTTGAGGAGTCTTGGTCGAACTGAAGGCGTAAATGTGTGTGCTCTCATGCGAGAGTTTGTTTTTTCTCCCCAAGCTTGTAGATCATGGTAGTCACTAATCTATGGAGCTTGAAAGTAGGGACTTGAGAAAGGGTGAACTGTGTCTTTGATGAGTTGGAGGGAATCATAAAAAGTGGGATGACACTCAAAAATCTTTGGTGGCTCAATCCCGACGCATCTATGGATTGGGTTATGGGGGCGAAGAATCTGGTGGTGATGGTAAATCAAGTTGTTGGTCGAGAGTGCCCACCTTCCACACCATAGAATATTGGAATGCCTGCTATTTGGCCAATTGAGTGTGAATCTCCTTCACCAGTTTAGTGATTTGTTGGTTATAACTTAGGGAACCAACCTATACCTCCTTCATGGTAGTGGTGCATCTACATTTTCTCGAACCAGGCTGAACTTTTGTTCAAGCTGCATCTCTTGGGACCTCTTCGATGATTGGGGTCGCACGCAGGGAGGGTCAATGGTCATCCTCTGTACTATTGCCAAGGTTAATAGAGGTTTGGAACCGAGTTTTGGAAGACCGCTTTCTTTTTCAGACAACATTGGCCTCTACGTGTGACCCACCGATGTTTTGCATGTGCTCATTTGAAAGGGGAGACTCACATTCCTTGGATGCGACAACCTTGTCTCGGTTTTGAGCAGTGACCTAGCCAAGATGTCTCATTCCATAATGTAGAAGGGGAGCTCGACTTCCATCTTGTTTGTTGCTACGAATGGAGATATGAAAACATTATGGAAATTACATTTAAATTCAAGATAATCAACATAACTGTCGAAGAGTCACACCCGGATGCGAACCATCTCAACATAAGCCACAATTAATTGTGTAAGTCACTGACGGAAGGATTTGGAGACTGTTTCCTGGGCCTCATGATTTGTGGAATGCCAAAGAGTCAGGAACCGAGGGGAAATGAACGAGGGGGTGCCTTCCAAGTCTACTTCAAATCATGGTGGTGGTTTCCATAGCACCGTACTCAATAAAAGGATGACCCAACCATAATGGAATTTTTTCCCTTAATCTTGAGCTTTAAGGTAGTAAACGATGAACTCATTTAGAAAGTATTGGGCCCATTCCATTTGAATCCCTTCAACATAGTGTTATGGTGTGAGGACCAGTATGAGCTTGCATGCGAGTAACTGTGTTGCAAACATGACAATTGAATTGTTAATTTAGTGGATTACAACTCCTCACTTTCCTCTGCGAGTGTCAAATCTAGAATATACCTCTTCCTGAGCTGCATCTTTTTCTCTGAGACTATCTATCGGATCTTCGCCTAAAGTGGGAAGGAAAAAAATACTGTGCATAATGTTTTGATCAATAATATAGGGCTGGTCTAACCATAGGTACCCGATCCCATGCAATCTTATAAGGAGGAAAAAGACATAGAACTGGACAACTAGGGCATGACGACAATGGAGACATTTGAGCAATGTGAGAATCCCATATTTCCTTAATCGATTCACCCATTCCATAGTCACTAATCTCTCTGTACCATCTTCTTTTTGGATGACCTCTATGTACCTATCAAGTTGTAGCTCATGGAATTAATTGGAGTCCCTAATGTTATAGTGAACACATTTTAGTAGGGGAACCTTCTCGAACGTGGACCCTTCAAACTATACATTGCATGGTAGCAGATGATCAAAAATTGGATTTTCCTTTAGAGCCTTAGATTTTGGTTGGGCATGGGGTTTTCTTGAGGAGGCCATACAAGTTCTGGTGACTATGTTATGATCTCCCACAACTAGTCCAAAATTCAACAAGGAGAAGGGATTCGATCGCATGATAGTTAACAAGGTTTTGCACTTTTGTCTGCGAACACCTTATGAAGAGAGGAGTGAAAGAGCGCTCTCTGAATTCGTGGGATAAGTACATAGGTGGAACACTCCACTGACCCTCAAGATAATGAAACCATAATGGTGCCTGCTGTTCATCAAATGTAGAGTTATTGCCTCGTATTTTCCTTGAGCTGGTCAATACCATTTTTCATCAAACCATCGAAAAAATTCGAGCATCAATTACTCACTGTTGCCTTAATGTCGAGCTTTCCATCAACCAACAATATCAACTGCATCTTTATGCTAAATCAAACAAATTTTCCTCCTGTCAGTGACATTAATGACCTTCTTTTCCCGAAATTGAATTAATTTGATGTAGTGTAACTCACTGTCATGTCCACCGTTATTATTACCAATCTTTTTTGTTGCTGAACATTCACAAATAATGATGACTTAGATGACGTCGTACATGCACTAGTCTTATTCTCCGGGTGCGCCATGCATGCTTCATGAATACCCCTAAAATAGTGCATCCTATATTACTTGGCCGCAGTGACCCCTGGTGGGTCACAACATTTTCTAATATGCGCCCAACTGGTTAACTTCTATCATGGAGGTCTTGGACTCAACTCGGCTAGTTCTGGTAGTATACATTGACTTAACAATTCGTCTGTGGTTATTCCCAACTCGTCTATTTTCTTAATGAGGTTGGGAAAGGGAGAAGTAGTAAACGTTCTTTCAGTTGTCATAGATGTAGTACTCTTTTCCCTCCTTCATGCATGCAACTCCTTAATTTCCTAGTGGAGAACCAAGGGACCGGGGGTATAGAGTGATTTCTTGGCAGCACACACCGACTCTTCAGATATTAGTTGCGTTCCCCCACCACTACTTGGACATCCATCTCCTTTCACAAGGGCACATGTATCGATGGATATTTACATCCGGTCTGAATCTTTCCCTCATCAAGTCTTCCACGACTGCCCATTCATAGTGAGGTTCTTGATGTGCCACCCACCATCACAAAAGTATTCCTATGAGCACTATATTGAGGTCACATACCTAGTGGTGTTCGGGAAAGTGATGCATCCAGACAATAAATGCATCCTCTAGATCCAACCCATTGAACCAATATGACCCAAATTATTCCTCGCGCACCTCGATGGTGATACACGTGCATCTTCTTATCGAAAATTCATATATTTTCTGCTGCCACCTCTTCATGGAGTCATATGAATCAATATCATAGGATTTTACGATTCACCAACTTATTTCTCCATCTATGGTGGGATTGATATAATCTTCCTTGTGCCTAATGATCTTATAAATATTTTTAATAACATAACTCCATGCATTGTCATCCACCGACTCATTGTACCTGTCCTCGCCATTAGGATCTAAATGTGAGATCATGTGTAGGGTGTCCATCTCAAATGGCATTTGAAACTTCTTCAAATTCAACACCGCATTATTATCTAAGGCCCAATCAATGCCAAGTAATGTAGGGTTTGGATCAGAGTCATCCATAATCTCCATGACTTCAAAATCAACCTTTGTGTTTACCCCTTCTATGTTCATCTAAACTTGATCTAGTTAGCCTATAGGGTAGATCCTATACTGATTTTCCAATTGCAGTTGTATGGGCAACCAAACTAAATTCAGTTTACCCATAAATTCCCATGACTTCTTCGGCAGGATGTTAACGTCATAACCCAGATGCAACATGACTCCATCCATTTCATAACTCCCAAGTTCAACTGTCATCTTCAATTCTCTACCCATGCGCTTCTGTTTATTGACTTTGCATAGATCCCTTTATGGTAGGGGGGTTGATATTTTTCTCTCCGTCCCTTCTTCCCCCATGCAAGTTGCTAAAATATGTGTTATCTTTTGTGCAAGATTAAGATCATTTAACAATCTCAAACAAAAATCTAAGAAGATACTTACTTGATCTCCAATCTATGTTTCACGTGTCAACTCACACAATGCTTCTTCATGTGTCGTGCACTTCAAATTCTCATGCACCTATTCCTCAATCACTCTTTGTTTAGTGCGTTGCATCTCCTCTTTTTTGTGTGCTTCTTCCAATGAGCTCTACATCGCACATTGTATTTCTTCACACACACAAGCTTCCTCCAACGACCTCTACATCGCGTGCTAGAATTCTTCACGGGTATGAGCCTCTTCTAGTGACCTTTGTGTCATACATTGAACTTATTCCCGAATCTTGGCATGTTCAAGCGACCTTTGTTTCATGTGCTGCAACTCCTCTAACACTCTTTCTTATTCAATGGCCCTCTGCACATCGCGCATAAATTGCTTCTGCCAAGCAACATCAAACTTAGGAGGGTGTTGCACTACCCTTCTGATCTTCCCATCTGACCTTTGACCCGAGTCTTCACCTTGATCGAAATCCATTCCCGTTTTTGCTCCACCTCAGGTTATCACCTAGACATCAAATTGCTCATCCTTCTTCTTATTTCCACACGGTTCTACATGCACCAATGTGCCTTATTCTCTTCCCACTTATTCAACAAGTCGATACAATCCTCTGTAACATGCTCTAAGATGTAACAATACCCACAAAGAGGATGCGGTTTGGTACAAACCCTATACACATGCCCAATCTCTCCACAGTTAAAGCAAGTGGGGGTTCTGCCTCCCCCTCATTCATATCCTCATCCACAATTTTGTCCATAGCCACCTCTCGTACCTCCTTTATATCCAACTCTCTCAACATCGTCAGGATCACCACCCTTTTGTTCCTCTTGGACCCAAAATACATCGTGGGTATGATCTTGCATCAACTGGAGTGGCCGACAATTGTTGACATCATGTCCCACAAACTTACAAAATTCACTGAATGGGGTATGATGCGTCTTATGATATTTCTCTAATGTAGGGAAGTGGGGTGGTACATGGCCCTTCTCTATTAACAACATCTTTATCTAGAGTGATATTTCTTCCAACAACCTTCTTCTAGGACCTTCCGTGAACTTCCTTTCAGCTTCACTAAAAGAATCAATGTATTCCATAGAAAATTCAATTATATACCCTGCCTTCACTAGAGAAAACCATAAATCGATGGCTTGAGTCCACTTGTTATCCAAGGTATTCAACCTATCAATCTTGGCTTGATCCCAAACTACTGGTTGTAGAGGCCTCAAATCAATATTGGTAGCAATATACCTCTTCAACCATTCATAAGATAAATATGTAAATTCAACAAATAAAGTATGCATATCAATGTTGAGATGATTATCTTTCCATCGCTTCACATTGACTCTCAGACCTCGATTTTCTCGCTGAGAAAACTCATGTTCCTTTGCAACTAACCAATATTGAATTTCTTCTTGAGATATATACCACCTCATTCTTTTACTTCATCATTCAATACACAAATTTCACATCCATACAATAGAACCATTTGTTGGCTCAATTCACAATTGTGAGTGTCCTTCCTAATGCTGGGGG
>ML795519.1:144376-155790 GCA_009831015.1 Picea engelmannii | reverse complement strand
TTTTCTTGTAAAAATTTATATATTCAAATCTTTATTATTATTATAATCCTTTCTTATTTATAAATTTATATATTCAAATCTTTATTATTATTATAATCCTTTCTTATTTATAAGACACAATACACCTATTTAATTTAATAAATTTAATTATTTGATTTAGATAAATGTACATATTTTATTTATAAAATTAAAATTTATAGTTTTCAAAATGATGTATGCGACACCTCATTAATTTAATAAATTTGATTATTTAATTTATAAAAATGCACATATTTTATTTTTAAAATTAAAATTTATAATCTTCAAAGTCATGTATAAGACTTAAACGACTTCTTTAATTTGATTATCTCATTTATAAAAATATAATTTTTCAAATTACAATCTACAATTAAAAAGTTTTAAAATTTTATTATATATATATATATAATTTTTTTTTTAAATTAAAAAGTTTTAATATATATATATATATATATATATATATATATATATATATATATATATATATATATATATATATATATAGTGATGATGATGATGATGATCGTCTATTAAGATCGAATTGGTCTATCAGACCTTAAGAGGGTAAGTGATTACTTGTGATTCTTGAGAATTTTGTTTTTGTGCTCGAAAAACATTAAGAGAAGGTTTCCAAGATCGCCATAGTTTTGTTGAGTTAAGAGGTTAGGAAGGTTGGTAGTGTGACAAATATTTTGAAAATGAGCTCTAATCTGGGTACATGCTGGACAATCTAAGAGAAAATGTTTTTCACCTTCAACCTTCTTAGTGTCACAAAGGTGACACACTCTTTCATCCCACAACATTTTAGGAATTGACCAAGGCCCAATTTCATTATGGAGCTCATGAGAATTTGTTCTTATCTTAGCAATGTTTATTTTTTTCTTTACACTCGTCAAATTAGAAAGATAATTTTGATCTTCTAGATTAGGGTTGATTACATCCTTATAATACATTAACTTTCTTTATTCCTCTAACTCTTTATCACACCACATTTTATACTTAAATTTTGATTTGATGATATTTTTAATAGTATCTTTATTCTGCAAAATGGCGTCTTCCATGATTCCGCAATAGTTTAGCCAAGACTGGTAATCTTTATGCCATCCTCGCTTGAGTCGATGGTGGTTACGAGATTTTGAAGCAATTTTAGGAAGCCTATTGTCTTCCATATTGTTTAACTTGTTCTTATACATTAGATATCTAGTCATAGCCGTGCTCTCAATGGGAGAGAGTTTTGTTTATAAGACGAGGATGGGATAGGGAATATTTCCTTTAATTTTGAGATTATAGGTTATAAAATTTCTTTGTATTTTCTCTATCTTTCTCCAAGATTCACGAGAGATACTACAATCCCATACTTCACATCCATAAAGAATAACAAGTGTAACATGAGTCTCAAAGATGAGTTTCTTCTTATCCCAAATCCAAAGATCAACTGAATTACAATTGTTTTCAAGCCCATAATAAGATTTTCATCCCCAAATAATCTTTTTTTCAATGCTATAATTCGAGTTAGCTTGTGGTGAATATCAATTCCAAGATATTTGTATGAAATCACTTCCTCCAAGTTGTTGTTGTCATATACAAAGTTATCATAAGTGATTTTATTGGATTTAATAATCATGACCTCAGTCTTATCAGTATTAACAATCATACTCATATTGGAGTAAAAATCCTTGAGGATTCTTAGTTGGTTTTCAAGATCATGGGGACTCCTTGCCACAAGAATGATATCATTAACATACAAAAGAAGATTCATGACTCTACTAGTCAGAGTAGGGCCAACACAACCTGTGTTTTCCAAACAATCTTCTAACTTGTCAATGTATATGCCAAAAAGGGTAGGGGACAAGGGACAACCTTGCTTGACTCCAATATTGCAGTTAATATCTTTCGACCAACCCTAAGTTTTTTTAAACTTAGCAATAACGTTCTCATACATCCTTATTGCAACCACCCTCAACTCGAGAGACACTTTTATCTCTTCCAACCTATTCCAAAGGTTTTTCCTAGGAACCATGTCAAAAGCTTTTCTAAAGTCAACAAAACAACAAAAAGATTGGTTTTCGTATTGCGTAACTCCTCTGCAATGATTCTAAAGGTAACAATATGGTCCACGGTTGAATGATATCTCCTAAACCCGACCTGACCTTTAGTTCTTTTACCATGGATTTCTAGCCAAAGGCTAATCTTCTTTTCCAAAATAGTTCCATAAATCTTGGCTAAAATCGGGCTAATCATAATGGTCCTATAATTAGAGGGAATGTTTCTATCCCCATTTTTATTTTATTTTATTTTATATAATCTTACTTTATTCCATTTAAATTTAAACACCAATAATAATGTTACACAACATATATAATCTATTTTAAAATGCGATTTTTTTCTCTATATATAATGTATATATTTTAATCCGTCATTTTTATTAAGTGTTGAGAGGGATCAAATCTCTAGAGATACAAATGTTTCCTTAAATTTTACATTTAAAGAAATTTGATCAATAAATCCACAGTTAAAATAAAACTAACCTAATTTAAATTTTGACATGTTGAAAAAATTAAATTTAGTTTAAACATTTTAAATTGAAATTTAAATCTTTTAATATGAGGAAATATGGAATACATCTTATAATTTATTATAGATTCAATATATTAAAATAATTAAATTTTTAATTAAAAATTATAAATAATTAATTACTATAATATAAACAAATTATATATAAGAATATACTTAGTATAAATTTATTATAAACAAATTATATATAATAATATAATTAGTATAAATTTATTTTAATTTTAATTTTTTAAGTATTAAGATTGTGCAATATTATTTTTTAATATTTTAAAGATAAATATATATTAATTTATTAATATCTACCCTATAATAAACAATGTTGTGTGGCAGCGTTGTCTCTGCCGGGTTGAATTGGGATAGGAAACAGTAGCGGAGGCAGATGGAAACTGCAGTGGGGATGTGGCAACCATCATGAAGCGCATGTGGTATCCATGCAGTGAATGACATGTGGCTTTTAGAGCCCCATTTATTTTTTGAAAGTATATATTGAAAGTATATAACAAAATACAATTTCTGCATAGTGGAAGATAAAAATTTATGACAACGTAAATATAAAAGGAGATAAAAAGACAGTTTAATTTGAAATATATTAAAAAAGTTACATGTTCCTGAAAATATAAATGCATTTGTCATATAGAGTGGCGGAAGATAAAAATGTATAAGGACATAAATATAAAAGAAGATAAAAAATAGTTTTATTAGAAATATATAAAAAAAATAAAAGACTGTTACATATTCCTGGAAATTTCAATGTGTTTGTCATATAGAATGAGATTGGAGCTTCTGCAGACCATAAGAGAAATATGTATATGTACAATAAACAAGACTGTAGAAAGAAGAAGTGGGTGACGATAGAGTGTAATACCTGAAAATAGTAAATTGAAAAGGTATCAGTCTTTGGCTACACATTTCTATTTAAAAAAGTGGAATAAATGGGTTGATAAACAAAGCAAGATGCGATCAATAGAATTACAGTGATGGTACATATGACCCCTTTTGCTATTTTCTTGCTGATGCATTTTCATTGATGTCGTCGACGACTACTGGAATCGTGACAACTGCCTATTGCCTTTCGTCGACGGCCTGCTTCAATTCCCTTTCGAGCCATTCTTCAATGTAGCTTCTCATTGGGGCGACGTTGATCTCATTCTAGATTTTTATGTTGAAAAGTTCATTTTCTAATTCCCCGAAGTCGATAGAAAGATTACGTAGAGCCTGATCAATTTCCTCATTATGTACTGAATAGTCGACTAGCCAGTCGTCGACATCATGTTGACCATATTCAAGGATGCTGCAAAACTTTTCCAAAGACAACGCCTTAAAATTATCAACCTGTTTATTGAAGTCTTGCCTAGTTAAGGGCAAGGAGTTGACGATTAAGTTGAGGTCTTGGAAGTCGTTGGTCCTTCCGACTAAGTTTATTTTGGACAACTTTGTGAATAACTTTTTTTTCTTTGATATGGCTTGTTCACATGACTAAACAATGAGATGCAGGTGCTTCACTTTTTATTTCCAGCATGCATTTAATTGACCGATCCAGTTTTTGGATGGGAGATCTTGTTGTCTTCTTCTTGCTTCTGTCATGTTGTTGAAAATGGTGCCAAAAGGAAGGACCGTGTTTAAATAAAAATGTTCTTCATCTTTTAACTCCGCCTGCAAATGTTTGAGAAAATTATGTGCCCTCGTTCCAAGGGAAGTCATGGTTTGTGATGTTTCCCATGCCTCAGTAACCAGTTCCATTCTTTTCTTGATATTATTCTCCACATATCCTCTACATGATGCGAGGAGGCTGGAGGATCCTTTTAACTTGGCTGCAGGGGTGGCATGCATGGATATTGCCAAAGTATTGGCAAACAATGACATAGGAATCAAAGCCTCTTCCAATTCCTTGAACCGATCCTTCAGTCTGGAATTCACGACCTCAATGCCTCCAATGGAATCATCAAGTGAATCTCCAGTCGCTATGTGAAGTTGACAGATTTGGGATGGTCGCATGTTCACAAGGTTAACCTCTGAATGAGATTTTCCTTTCTTATTTTTTACAGTTTTTTTTTCAATAATCAATTTTTTGGACTGGCTGTAAAAAACAACGCTCTGGAACACGAAGGATTCATCTTCGTCAAAATTTTTGGTATCAGATATGTCCATTGGACGACTATGCTGGATCACATCTCTGGACTAATAAAGGTAGCGAAATACACTGTCCAGATCAGGCTCACGTTCCATGTTCTCACTCTGAATTTCGGGCTCTTCCGCCTGTCCCACAATTTTTTTTTCTCTTCTTGTCTACTGGAAGTTTGTGAGAACTATCAATTTAAGAGCGAGGATGGTCATTATATCCTCCTCCATTTGAAGAACTCTAAGTTTCTTTGTTGCTGTGGTGGGCCGCTGGAATGATGCTCCAGGATGTCGTACTTTTGGGAGTGCTATTTTCCGATTGAACACTCTTTTCACTGATGCCTTTTCCCTATTGCCTGTACAATTTAGTGGTGCTTTGCACTGTGTCTAGGTCACCGACATATGAAGTAGGAGAGTTTCCACCAATGTCTCTGTTTCCGGTCAGGTGTTTTTTGAAAAAACAATTGCCGAAGCCAAGTGTTTGTAAATGTTGTAGAATTTTTTTATTGGGGTCGAACCCTCTTAGACTTTCATCATATCGTAGGTTCAAGTTGCTAGAATGGGCTGCAAATTCGTCAATTTTATTGGCGTTCCTCAACACGAAGTCCCTGACTTTCCAAGACAGAGGAATGAACTGTTTTTGTCTCTTCTCTTGGAATAGATGCAACCAATAGTTGTATTGTCTTTCTAATTGTGTAACAAACATTCTACCCGTAATGTGGCATGGAAGGAGAGCGGGTTTTCTCCTGGAGCCAAAAATCCTTATCACAATGTAATTATCCAAATGTTCAAGTGTCCCCTTCCTGTCCAAAAAACTAGTTGTCTGTTCATATATGCAGGGAGCATTTTCTCCTAACAACAAAACTTTGAAAACATACACGAAGCCATTAAAAACCTCATAAAAATAGTGGGAGGCCTTGTGATTTCACAAGGTCTGGTACCAACACATTACTGGGTCAAATTCCCAGTTGACCTTCTTGGACAAAGACGGTTTTGGAAACTGACAGCAATGTGCTATCGCAAAAACTAAGTAGGATGACATATAAAATTTATTCTCCTTTTTGAAGCTTGACAATTGGGAACAAATTTCATGGGAAATTGGCTTGCCCCAATAAAAAATTGCTTGTTCCTTGATTGTGAAATAAAAAATATAAAGAGCCATCCGAGAAATAGTTGTTGTGGACTCCTATCCCGTTATTTTTGTAAACAACCAAGAAATTTTGGCAGAATGGATTTGTAGATGAATGAACTAACTTGCAAGCTTGTGATATATTCAAGAACTACCATTGAGTCTTCCAAGAAATCGGGCAAGAGGTCCAACCCGTTATTATTATTTGCTAGGAACTTTTTGGAATCTTCTCCTTTGAACGTCAATGTTGGCTCTGACAATCTTAACATCTGGCAGAATACTTGAGGTGACAAAGAAACAGAAGAGCGGTCCCGTAGTGGAATAATTCTTTTCTTTGAAATAAATTGATCGACGCACCAAGAGACTAGTTCCTTATAGTCAAAAAATTCAGGGACACAGCCTGCACAAGTAATCCCAGAGGTCCAAATTACTTCGTTCTGGGCAGAAGGGGATGAGTAATAAGAATATGGCCTGGACCATTGGAAGTTTTGGTCCTCGCACCCGAAGATGTTCATTGTATCTCCATAGAACTGCTATCAAGATGATGCCATAGGTTTATGAGAATGTTGGTTTTCTCTAGACGATGGCTGAAATGAACAGTTGGAGCCGATAATATAACTCTACGCAAAATCTTGGTTAAATGCTATGAATGGGAAAGCTCCTCGAGCCTTTTGCTGATTAATGAAAATATGTATGGGTGTTGTATGATGAACTGTTAGCAGTAAAGCTTACTTATTGCATATTTAGAAGTGCAAAGGTGGTGGGTACGGTGAAGAGCAATTAAGGATTGGAGGTTTCATGAATGTGCCAAACCGACGACGTGCGAACAAAAAATCATGATTTTGAAATCAACACTCGAAAGGGATAATATAACCCTCCGCAAATCTTGGTTTAATGCGTATTAATAGGAGATCTCCTCGAGCCTTTCGCCCATCAATGAAAATCTACACGGTTCCTGCACGATGAGCTATTAGAATTAAATGTCACTAATTGCATATTTAGAAACACGATATATATATATATATATATATATATATATATATAAACATTTTTTTATTATTATAGACAAGTGCGAAGGTCACGACGACAGGGGAGAGAAAGGAATGAATGACAAGGCCTGAAAAGAGGTTTGACGAGATTAAAAAGAGGGTTATAGGGGATGCTCAGGAGAGGCGAGTGTCCCACGGTCAAATTTTATGTATCGAAATTTTTGACTGCAAAATGTGTAAAACGGAATAGAGCATGATGGGGCAGTTCAACGAACGGTTTGTATATTTGTGGAATTCTGGGATAATATAACCATCCAGAAATTAACACTCGGAAGGGATAATATAACCATCCATAAATTTTGGTTTTATGCGTATTAATGGGAGATCTCCTCAAATCCTGGTTTAGCATTAACGCTTGCTAATTGCACACTTACAAATAAGATCTTATATATAATTGCTAATTGCTAATTGCAAAAGGATGCGGGCACAAGAAACAATGATTAGGAATTGAATATTTCTTGAACCCGCTAACCCAACGGTCCACGAAATAAATTCGAAGAAATGGCGAAGTATGGAAAGCAGATGGAAAATGGGGTGACAATAGTTCCATAGGAGACGTGAGGACCCAACGATCAAATTGTATGTCTTAGAAGTATTTAGTGCAATATGTGTACCATGGAAGAGGGCATGATAGGTAGACTAGAATACAGAAGACAGTGTGATCTGAGTCCGGTTGTAAATTTGTATATCGTGGAAGTCGGGGTACTGTTCATAGGTCATGGAACAATATAAGTGCAATCTAGAGCCTGCCTACCGGGAATCCTTGGTCGGAGAAGTGGCTGGGTATGGAATGGGGAAGCAGTTGGTTGTTGTCGCGATATAAGAGCACAAGTGAAAACGTGAACCCGCAAGTCCGCCTATCCATGCAGGTAGACATTTTCAGAAAAATGAATAAGTGACAAGAAAGATAAAGTTCAGGGAAAAGAGAAACAAATATTTGGCTAAGTACAAAAGACAAAAAAGAAGGGCTAATATATTCACATCTGTAATAGATATCCCATTTCCTAGCAATATATTTTTTGCATGTTTCTGGAGAAGTTATATACTTATTGCATATACTTGGAAATAAGTGCGGAGGTGGCGGACACATAAAACAATGACTAGGAATACGAATTTGTCTACGATCCGCGAAATAAATTGCAAAAAATGGCCATGGAAAGCGGTCAGACGGGTTTCAAAATAGGCTGAAAAGGGTTCCTGAGAAAACATGAGGCCCTGATGGTCAAACTATATTGATCAAAAAATTTGAGTGCATACTGTGTAACACGGAAGAGGGGCTGACGTAGGAATCCAGAAGACGAGCTCCAAGATAGGCTGGCAAGGGTTCCCGAGGAGACATGACGGCCTGACGGTCAAATTGTATTGATCAAAACTTTTGAGTGCTTAATGTGTAACACAAAAGAGGGGCCGATGTAGGAGTCTTGAATTTGCAAGTCCGCCAACTCGCGCAGCTAGATATTTTCAGAAAAAATGACTAAGTGACGAGAAAGATAAAGTACAGGGAAAAGAGAAACGAGAATTTGGTTAAGCATAGAAGACATAAAAGAAGGGCTAATATATTCACATCTGTAATAAATATTCCATTTCTTGGCAAGATATTTTGTGCATGTTTCTGGAGAAGTTATATACTTATTGCATATACTTGGAAAGAAGTGCGGAGGTGGCAGACACAAAAAAAAAATGACTAGGAATTGGAAATTGTCTAAACCCGCCAACCCGACGATCCGTGAAAGAGAGTGCAAGAAATGGCCATGGAAAGCGGGCGAACGAGCATAAAAATAGGATGACAAGAGTCCTGGAGGAGACATGAGGGTCCGATGGTCAAATTGTATTGATCAAGATTTTTAGTCCATACTGTGTAACACATAAGAGGGATGATGTAGGAGTCCAGAAGTCAATTTGTATATCTTGCAGGTCAAGGAAAACTGGAAGTGCAGTCTACATGTCTAGGAACCCGCAAGTGAAAATAGTCGGGTAAGTATGGAATTGGAGGCATGAAAGAGATTCCAAGAAATGGCGAAATATGGAAAGCGGACACAATCAAATTGTAGGTCTCAGAACTTTTGTGTGCAAACTGTGTATCACGGAAGAGGGTATGATGTGGGAGTGCGGCAACAAATTTGTATATGATGGAGGTTCAGATGCTGTTTGCAGGCCACAGAACAATGAAAGTTCAATATAGAGCCTGCCTATCCGGGAATTCACTGTAACATACCCACTACCTAAAATCAAAAATTTTGGTTGATTTCTCAAAAATGAGAATCCCCGAAGCTCGCAGCAGTGAAATGCCAAACCTGATCCACAGGTCCTTCTCACCCACACGACTTTTCTACACTCAGCCGTGATCTTTCCCTGATCTTAATTTTGGGTTTCGAGGTTTCATGATCCCCGACGTCAAGAGTTCCTGTCCTCTTGAATCCCTGATATCCGATGAGCAATTTCACCGATACACGCCCTTTACGCGTTAGCTCTGGTGGCTATGCTCTGGTCCATGTGACCGCTAATTCATAAGACCACATCCTTGTCTCCCATCGGGGTTTCGAACATCGCAAAGTCAAAATGCATAAACATTTTGTTCTCGGAATCCCCGATATCCCGATATGACGTCAGCTTCCGCTAGTCCCCTGGGATAGACCTTTTGGGTCCATACGACCTCCCTCTAAGTGACCGTAGTCATACCACCTATCGGGGCTTCGGGGTTTCAGATGCTGAAAAGATTTTCCCACGGGATTGCCGATCCCTCGAATCTCGATTCTCCTATAGGCTGACAACTGGCCCCATGATGGCTCCTTCCTCCTTGTCGGGGTTTCGGACTTCACGATTCCGAGATGCCCAAACCTCTTGTCACCAGGATTCCCGAAATCCCGATGACCAAAATGCCGATAAACGACTTCTTGTCGGGACTTTCCCCGATGGTTCTGATTGCTGCCACACGTCCTCCTTTGATGGACGATCCTGGTTAACTCTCGGGATTTCGCGACTTCTGATGTCCTGGACGCCTCGTCCCTAGGACTTGCGAAATGCCGGACTCCGACTCCCTTCAGATCTCTGACACGCGTCCCAAGTGAATGGACGGTTCAGATCGCTCCTTGCGTTTTTGAGACTTCTGATGTCCCGACTTTCACGACCTCAGGAACTCCGATTTCCTGAATGCCGATATCCCGATGTCTAATGCCCAGATCTCCGGAATGGACGATCACGTGACACACGTCCTCTCTCAGATGGACGGCCCAGATTTGTGTCGGGGTTTTCAAGGTGGACTTACCCGATCTCCTGTCCACGGGAATGCCGATATCCCGACTCTCGACGCTTCGATCTCCGCCACGTGTCTCCACTAACGGATGGTCCAGATCATTTCCGGGTAATTTCCCATGGAAATTCTCGATCTCATTTCATCGAGACTTCCGATTTACCGATATGTGAAACCTCGATGAGCCAACCCTCCTTTCGGGATTTTTCCTTCTGTTCACGATCTTAACCCTCACGCAACTTCTGTCAGATCCGATGGCTGATGGGTATCTGCTCAAGATATGACGGCTCAGATCTGTCCCACCTCGCGCATTCTTCCACTACTTCGTGGATGTGGAAAGATCAACGGTCCAAATGTTCTCATGGACCTTGGGGGGGGTCTACGATCCCGATTTCATCGCTATTCACGAATATAGAGAGAAAAAAGGGGCAAGGTATGTAACACCCTTGTTACTTTCGTCAATTTGACGGTCGTGAATGACCATGGGTCTTCCAACAAGATCTCATCCGTCGATTCATTACTTATCCGTACGCGGCTACTTCAGAATTTTAAGAGGTTCATTTGTCCTCGTACAGGGTTATTAAGGCTTGCACATTCAAGTCCTTTTTCTAGGTTTTTGGTAAACCTTTCCAAGGAGGGAATCTCTGCGAAGAGATCTATTCCGGGGCTTTCCGGGAGACAAACAAAGGGAAACAACTTCCCGAGAACGGGCCGGAAGTCTGACTTGGTTCAACTTATGCGTAATTAAATTTATTTATCAATCATAAGCCAATTCATTCATTTTCTGTTATAAGCATATATCTACCCTTTCTTATCAAAACACTGTACATACATTCTTTACTGCAATCGTTCACAATTTCACAGTTTATGAGCATATACGTCAACATATGAATTTCAAGATGCAATATGTAAAACACTTATCGGAAATAACACCAGGAGTGAGTGCAACTGCTGAGAAGGGTGCTCGTTTCCACCCAACCGTAGGCGTAGCGACTCCCAATGGATTTACCACTAGCCACCCTGATGCACACACGCTACCCAGGGAACGTCTGCTCCCACAGGACCTTCTCCTTCAATGGCCCGAAGAACGAAAATGCTCTTCAAACCCCCTTATCGGGAGTTCTCAATACCCACAGAATGCTCCTTATGATCTCCCTACTCCAAATCGGGAAATCGGATCTCGCAAGATCACGAGTCCTGAAACCACGGGATCGGGTCTCACAAATCCCCGAAACCCGATGAATATTCACCAAGGCTTTCTTTGCTCTTGTCGGGA
>ML795519.1:98388-131440 GCA_009831015.1 Picea engelmannii | reverse complement strand
ATTTGACATTTGGTTATAAAATTCAAACGTCATGACTGACTGGCATTAAAACTATCGACCTGTCAATTTGACGTGTGACAGCCTCCAATGCCCGTCAAAAATCGTGTGACAGCCTCCAATGCCCGTCAAAAATTCTAGTGAATATACCGTATAACATAGGGTTAGGTAGTAGGGTCTAGGAGTCACAACCTGGAAGCTGAGTTATAACTTATATGCACTTGCAGTCTGCAGGGAAGTAGGTGGAATCTATAATTAAAAATGCAATAAATTAATCCTGTTGCTGCACTAGCTTGTCACCACAATATACATTAACTCATAAATTTCTGATCAAACTGAATCTCTAGGGCCAAATCCTGATGGTAGTTACTAGGGCAGGCTGCAGTTCCAAATTTCCGGTGGTTGCTGAGGGAAACCCATTCTTCCGGCGAAGGAAATTCACATAAGAAGAGAATTCAAATCAACAGAAGGAAATTCACATAAGAAGAGAATTCAAATCAACAAGAGGAAACAATGAACTGTGAACATACTTCAGAGAGCGAGAATAAGGAACTTCCTGAATAAATATACATTTAAAGTTTATATGGATCATGAATTCCCCAATATACATTGGAGTATATATGAATTGCTAATACCTCCCACCTTCTGCAAAAGCAGGAGAAACTAGGCTACAGTTCGATAGCCTTCACTGGAGCTTTAGTTTGGTTGGCATTCATCACATTCCAGAGGGCTTTATATACATTTACACACGAACTACGAACATAATTAAATAAAACTGAGTGGCAATACATGTTCTGAAAACCAGAAAAAGACATTGAGCACATTCCAGATGACGTTATCTACATAAAATGGGTGGCAGTATGTGTAATCCAGGGTTTGTAAAAAACCAGAAAAAAACAATCCCTGTTTTGTAGTGGTATTTTTTAAAGCATTATAAATGGTATTCTGTAAATACGTTACGTTTGATTTTTATAAATATTTTTATAACATTAAAAAAAATATCACTTATAAATCTACATAAAACTTAAAATGACAAGCATGAAAAATAAATATCTGTCATCAAATTTGCACTTGACAGGCAAGATAAATTTGAGTTGAGATGAGGAGTATAAACAAGAAAAGATGAAGCCATCCAATCCCAAAGCTTGCATCACTTTGAGCTGAGATGAGGAGTATAAACAACACATAAATTGACAACCCAACCTTGAATCAAAAGGATGACTGAGACACACCGATCATCCAATTTTGAATTATATGAAACTATAGGACTTTACAAAGAGGAAGAGGGAGAAATCACCATACCTCCACTCCTTTGATAATGCTCTGAAGTCCAAAAAGGGCCATTCCAACAATAGTTCATTTTGTTATGAAGCTCAAAGCCAATGGACTTAACTTCTAGAAGGAAGACCACATCTTATTGGACACACTACAACACAAACATTTTTCAACTCTGAAGCATCATCCCACAACCATTCCAAGATAGTAAGGAGAGATTCATTCCAAGTGGACATGAAAGCATAAACTATTGAACCAATTTTCCATCTCAAATCCATCCTAACTAGATGAATGAACTATCACATACTTGTAAGACTTCTTCCATGAAGACATACAACCTTGAAGCTACTCCATAAGGCCTCTTGGTACATGACCAATGCCATTTCAACCAATGACAGTTGAGAAAACACCCATGAATCTGATCTTATAGAGCTCGAGACATCTGAACTTGAACCACCAACACTTGAGCAACATGAACTTGTACGAACAAAAAATGAACCATTCCCTGCACTAGTAGTAGTAACATTGGATCTATGACCATCAACACCAACACCATTGACTAAGGGACCTATTTTCCTTGAAACACTGCCATCGACCCTAAGACTTGAATCATAGGCCACATAGGTGTCACCAATAATTGGATGATTGGAAGGAGGGGATAAACCACTACCCTCTCCTTCCCCCTCACTCGAGCTTGAATTTCAAAGAGGATAATCTCCAATAAGGTTATCTTGAGTCCAACATGCAAAACAAACATTCAAAAGATTCAAGTAGACAATATTTTGCTGACAAACACCATTAATTGTGCATATAGATAAAACATGAGGGAGATTATGCTTGAGATCCACCTCTGTACACACTCGAGGACTCACCCTAAGAGAGTTTCGATGACCATATGGAATAAACAAATTACCAAATCGATGGGCAAACATGTCAACAAACATATGCAAATCAACTAAAAGGGTAGGGAGCTCCAACCAGAGATGGTTACTAATGGGACTAGTCGCATTCATTAGGATTGAAATCTTCCTACCACGATTGAACATAAGAAAGATTACCAACAAAGTACTAAATTATAACACATCACTAGCTGCAATATTCAAATCAAATAAAAGGCAAACATACTTCGATCCCAACCTCGAATACGAATTCAAAGAAATCCCTTTAGTCTCTTAGGTCAATGAACACTTCCAGTTGAAATCTGCTTCATCAAGCATCTTACGAAGGAAAAACAAAATCACCCCTAGTCTCTAGCTGCATACTCCCTTCCAAATATTCTTTATTATCTACCAGGAAAACAATTAAAGTCATTTGAGTCCAACAACATCTTCGAAATCGTAGAATCTGAAGAATGAGGGTGAGTCACAACTCCCTCTCCCTACAAAGCCACTCTAGGTTCCTTGAAATGATCATGGGAGACAATTTTAGTTTCCTCTGTACCCCAATGTTAGAATGGGGGAACTAGTTGACCGGACAAGCCCCACTTTAGGGGAGGGCTCTCCTATCTCAAGAATCAATTGTGGATCTTCCAAATCTTGACTGAGACTCACCACCAACTGTTGGCTCACTTCGCACTTGCTCGTGTCCTTCCTAACACTGGGGGTTGAAGACCCATGGTTCGTCTAGAGTTTGACCAACAAAACCCCCAAGGAATCAACATATCCATCCTTAGCTAAGGATAAGGAAGTTCTCACCTGAGATGCCATGAGGATCACATAGACCATTTGGCCTTGTGTCGACGATGAATGACTAATCACACATAGATCCATCGGGAATTTCATTCATGTTATTCATTGCAACTTACTTAACATATGATAAAACATAACATATACAACATATTCAATCAGACACATAATTGACACATTATAGATCCATAATCACTGCAACTTTATTATCATTCTCATTCCATCATTCACAAGCATACATTAATCAATTCATATATTGACAACAACAAAGCCTGACTCTTCTATGCAATTCCTCATTCTTACATTACATCGCGCCATGCACATATCCTTAGACTCCATAGAGAGGAAAGACTCAGACATACAATCATAGAAATTACAAAGCATACACTTAGAGTGAGCTCAATGACAAAAATATCACAATAGCAACCCACAGATTGGAAAGTGAGCTAACTGGCTAACTAGCTAACCGACTCTCTTTTTGTTGTAATTGCTTCCTTTTATCTTCTTTTCGGCTATGACGCTCTGTCTCTTTCAGTTCTGCCCCACTCGTTCCTCTAGTTTCCAGTCCCCCACGCTTCTGTCACTTGTCTGCATTCCACATAGCCTTTTTGGAATCAGGGCAATCTTAACTGTTTCCAACTCATCTTCTTTATGATCTACGCTCCCTTGTTCTACTGGTAGTAATTGTTCGGGGAGATTTCCCAAATTTGTGTTTGTCATGTCTTCTTGGTTTTCAGTGCACATCCCAAAACTCGACCCGATGCATTTTGGTAGAACTTGAACTAGCGCACATCAACAAAACTTGATCCAGTGCATGCGCCTAATATTACCCCTCACACAACTGCTTGAGTTCACACAAAAATGGAATGAGCGCACACAACTTCGTTTGTCCATTCATGTGATATTCACCCAAAAATTTGGGTGCCAACATGCCCCCACCACTATTACTTGGATCGTCCTCGAACTAACTGCCTCGGGGAATGACTGATGCCACAGATGGAACAATTTTCTTAAGTTTTTGCACAAACTCCTTGACTTGGCGATCAAGTTCATTAAGGATGCCTTGGATTTATTGGGTGAGCTAAAAAACCACATCAACATCGTCTGTTGTGACCTGAGGAACTATCAGGTCCATTGCATTCATTTTCTCAATCAAGGGGTCGACAACAACCTACACATCTGTGACTTAGGCTAATATTAAGGCCTTATTGGCCACATAGTTGATGAGATATTATATACTCTACAACTAAACCTTAGCTACAATAATCTCCTTTGGCTTGGAGGCAATTACTATCATCATAGTTGCACGCTCACCGGGAGGTAACAAGGCCAAGTTATTCTTCTACTGTGTGACCTCGATCTTGACTATGCGAACACTATCATGAAGAGTTGTTAATTCTGGGGGCATATGTAGGTGGGTCCATAGAGTGAAGCTACAATCAATCACCCCTGAAAATTCCTGCCACCTTTTGAGGCCATCCTGGACAACCACTTTAGTTGTTGCAACCTATTTTTGCAAATTTGTCTCTTCTAGCATGAACCGGTGAATCCATGCACCGGTCCATTATGAGATTCTATGACATGAATGCACTCGAAAATCCATTTAAGTTTCCTTGGTGTCGAGATCTATGAATGTACCTACTTTCTCTTACTAATCTATAGGGAAGCCTCATCTAAAACAATGAATACATCTATATGACAGGCCATAAAGGAATCATATTGCGCCTTATTTTAGCATGTGCATTAGCCTCAACAAGATGCATTTGTTGGAGGTTCTATTGAGCAACTTCAAGTTCATATCATGCATTTGATTGCTGCTATAATCGAGACCTGGTGTCTGTATGTCTTGAGGAGTCTTAGTCGAACTGAAGGCGTAAATGTGTGTGCTCTCATGTGAGAGTTTGGTTTTTCTCCCCAAGCTTGTAGATCATGGTAGTCACTAATCTATGGAGCTCGAAAGTAGGGACTTGAGAAAGGGCGAACTGTGTCTTTGATGAGTTGGAGGGAATCATAAAAAGTGGGATGACACTCAAAACTCTTTGGTGGCTCAATCCCGACACATCTATGGATTGGGGTTCTGGGGGTGGAGAATCTGGTGGTGATGGTAAATCAAGTTGTTGGCCGAGAGTGTCCACCTTCCACATCATAGAATATTGGAATGCCTGCTGTTTGGCCAATTGAGTGTGAATCTCCTTCACTAGTTTAGCGATTTGATGGTTATAACTTAGGGAACCAACCTATACCTGCTTCATGGTAGTGGTGCATCTACATTTTATTGAACCAGGTTGAACTTTTGTTCAAGCTGAATCTCTTGGGACCTCTTCGATGATTGGGGTTGCACGCGGGGAGGGTCAATGGTCATCCTCTGCACTATTGTCAAGGTTAATAGAGGTTTGGACCCGAGTTTTGGAAGATCACTTTCTTTTTCAGACAACATTGGCCTCTACGCGTGACCCACATATGTTTTGCATGTGCTCATTTGAAAGGGGAGACTCACGTTCCTTGGATGCGACAACCTTGTCTCGGTTTTGAGCAATGACCTAGCCAAGATGTCTCGTTCCATAATGTAGAAGGGGAACTCGACTTACATCTTGTTTGTTGCTACGCATGGAGATATGAAAACATTATGGAAATTACATTTAAATTCAAGATAATCAACATAACTGTGGAAGAGTCGTACTTGGATGAGAACCATCTCAACATAAGCCACAATTAATTGTGTAAGTCACTGACGGAAGGATTTGGAGACTATTTCCCGGGCCTCGTGATTTGTGTAATGCCAGAGAGTTAGGAACCGAGGGGAAATGAATGAGGGGGTGCCTTCCAAGTCTACTTCAAATCATGGTGGTGGTTTCCATAGCACCATACTCAATAAAAGGATGACCCAACCGTAATGGAATTTTTTTCCCCAATCTTGAGCTTTAAGGTAGTCAATGATGAACTCATTTAGACAGTATTGGACCCATGCCATTTGAATCCCTTCAACATAGTGTTCTGGTGTGAGGACCAGTATGATCTTGCATGCGAGTAACTGTGTTGCAAACATGACAATTGAATTTTTAATTTAGTGGATTACAATCCCTCACTTTCCTCTGTGAGTGTCAAATCTAGAATATACCTCCTCTTGAGCTGCATCTTTTGCTTTGAGACTATCTATCGGATCTTCGCCTGAAGTGGGAAGGCAAAAAATACTGTGCATAATATTTTGATCAATAAGATAGGGCTGTTCTAACCATAGGTACCCAATCCCATGCAATCTTGTAAGGAGGAAAAAGACGCATGACTGGACAACTAGGGCATGATGACAATGGAGACATTTGAGCAATGTGAGAATCCCATATTTCCTTAATCGATTCACCCATTCCAGAGTCACTAATATCTCTGTACCATCTTCTTTTTGGATGACCTCTATGTACCTATCAAGTTGTAGCTCATGGAATTTATTGGAGTCCCTAATGTTATAGTGAACACATTTTAGTAGGGGAACCTTCTCGAACGTGGACCCTTCAAACTATACATTGCATGGTAGCAGATGATCAAAAATTGGATTTTCCTTTAGGGCCTTAGATTTTGGTTGGGCGTGGGATTTTCTTGAGGAGGCCATACAAGTTCTAGTGACTATGTTATGATCTCTCACAACTAGTCCAAAATTCAAAAAGGAGAAGGGATTCGATCGCATGATAGTTAACAAGGTTTTGCACTTTTGTTTGCGAACACCTTACGAAGAGAGGAGTGAAAGAGCGCTCTCTGAATTCATGGGATAAGTACAGAGGTGGAACACTCCACTGACCCTCAAGATAATGAAACCATAAAGGTGCCTACAGTTCATCGAATGTAGAGTTATTGGCTCGTATTTTCCTCGAGTTGGTTGGTACCATTTTTCATCAAACCATCGAAAACATTCGGGGCATCAATTACTCACTGTTGCCATAATGTCGATCTTTCCATCAACCAACAATATCAACTGCATATTTATGCTAAATCAAACAAATTTTCCTCTTGTCAGTGACATTAATGACCTTCTTTTCCCGAAATTGAATTAATTTAATGTGGTGTAATTGACTGTCATGTCCATCGTTATTATTACCAATCTTTTTTATTGCTGAACATTCACAAATAATGATGACTTAGATGACGTCGTACATGCACTAGTCTTATTCTCCGGGTGCGCCATGCATGCTTCATGAACACCCCTACAATAGTGCATCCTATATTACTTGGCCGCAGTGACCCCTGGTGGGTCACACCATTTTCTCATACGCGCCCAATTGGTCAACTTCTATCATGGAGGTCCTGGAATCAGCTTAGCTAGTTCTGGTAGTATACATTGACTTAACAATTCATCTGCACTTATTTCCAACTCGTCTATTTTCTTAATGAGGTTGGGAAAGGGTGAAGTAGTAAACATTCTTTCGGTTGTCATAGATGTAGTATTTTTTTCCCTCCTTCATGCATGCAACTCCTTAATTTCCTAGTGGAGAACCAAGGGACCGGGGGTATAGAGTGATTTCTTGGCAGCACACACCGACTTTTCAGATATCGGTTGCGTTTCTTGCACCACTGCTTCGACATCCATCTCCTTTCGCAAGGGCACATGTATCGATGGATATTTACATCCGGTCTGAATCTTTCCCTCATCAAGTCTTCCACGACTGCCCATTCATAGTGAGGTTCTTGATGTGCCACCCACCATCACAAAAGTATTCCTATGAGCACTATATCGAGGTCACATACCTAGTGGTGTTCAGGAAAGTGATGCATCCAAGCAATAAATGCATCCTCTATATCCAACCCATTGAACCGATAGGACCCAAATTCTTCCTCGCGCACCTCGACGGTGATACACATGCATCTTCTTGTCGGAAATTCATATAGTTTTTGCTGCCATCTCTCCATGGAGTCATATGAATCACTATCATAGGATTTTACGATTCACCAACTTATCTCTCCATCTACGGTGGGATTGATATAATCTTCCTTGTGCCTAATGATCTTATAAATATTTTCAATAACATAACTCCATGCATTGTCATCCACCGACTCATTGTACCCGTCCCCGTCATTAGGATCTAAATGTGCGATCAAGTGTAGGGTGTCCGTCTCAAATGGCATTTGACACTTCTTCAAATTCAACACTGCATTATTGTCTAAGGCCCAATCAATGCCAAGTAATGCAGGGTATGGATCAGAGTCATCCATAATCTCCATGACTTCAAAATCAACCTTTGTCTTTACCCCTTCTATGTTCATCTAAACTTGATCTAGTTAGCCTATAGGGTAGATCCTATACTAATTTTCCAATTGCAGTTGTATGGGCAACCAAACTAAATTCAGTTTACCCATCAATTCCCATGACTTCTTCGGCAGGATGTTAACGTCATAACCCAGATGCAACATGACTCCATCCATTTCATAACTCCCAAGTTCAATTGTCATCTTCAATTCTCTACCCATGCGCTTCTGTTTACTGACTTTGCATATATCCCTTTATGGTAGGGGGTTTGATATTTTTCTCTCTGTCCCGTCTTCCCCCATGTAAGTTGCTAAAATATGTGTTAGCTTTTGTGCAAGATTAGGATCATTTAACAATCTCAAACAAAAATATAAGAAGATACTTACTTGATCTTCAGTCTGTGTTTCCTGAGTCAACTCACACAATGCTTATTCATCTGCCATGCACTTCAACTTCTCATGCACCTATTCCTCAATCACTCTTTGTTTAGTGCGTTGCATCTCCTCTTGTTTGTGTGCTTCTTCTAATGACATCTACATCACACATTGTATTTTTTCACACACACAAGCTTCCTCCAACGACCTCTACGTCGCGTGCTATAATTCTTCACGGGCACGAGCCTCTTCTAGTGACCTTTGTGTCATACATTGAACTTATTCCTGAATCTTGGCATGTTCAAGCGACCTTTGTGTCACGCACTGCAACTCCTCTAACACTCTTTCTTATTCAATGGCCCTCTGCACATCGCACAGAAATTGCTTTTGCCAAGCAACATCAAACTTAGGAGGGTGCTGCGCTACCCTTCTGATCTTCCCATCTGACCTTTGACCCGAGTCTTCACCTTGATTGAAATCCATTCTCATTTTTGATCTGCCTCAGGTTATCACCTAGACATCAAATTCCTCATCCTTGTTCTTATTTCCACACGATTCTACATGCACCATATTGCAATGTGCCTTATTCTCTTCCCACTTATTCAACAAGTCGATACAATCCTCTGTAACATGCTCTGAGATGTAACGATACCCACAAAGAGGATGCGGTTTGGTACAAAACCTGGACACGTGACCAATCTCTCCACAGTTAAAGCAAGTGGGGGTTCTGCCTCCCCCTCATTCATATCCTCATCCACGATTGTGTCCATAGCCGCCTCTGGGACCTCCTTTATATCCAACTCTCTCAACATTGTCACGATCACCACCCTTCTGTTCCTCTTGGACCCAAAATACATTGTGGGTATGATCTTGCATCAACTGGAGTGGCCGACAATTGTTGACATCATGTCCCACAAACTTACACAATTCACTAAATGGGGTATGATGCGTCTTCTGATATTTCTCTAATGTAGGGAAGTGGGGTGGTACATGACCCTTCTCTATTAACAACATCTTTATCTAGAGTGATATTTCTTCCAACAACCTTCTTCTAGGACCTTCCGTGAACTTCCTGTCATCTTCACTAAAATAATCAATGTATTCCATAGAAAATTCAATTATATACCCTTCCTTCACTAGAGAAAACCATAAATCGATGGCTTGAGTCCACTTGTTATCCAAAGTATTCAACCTATCAATCTTGGCTTGATTCCAAACTACTGGTTGTAGAGGCCTCAAATCAATATTGGTAGCAATATACCTCTTCAACCATTCATAAGATAAATATGTAAATTCAACAAAGAAAGTATGCATATCAATGTAGAGATTATTATCTTTCCATCGCTTCACATTGACTCTCAGACCTCGATTTTCTCGCTGAGAAAACTCATGTTCCTTTGCAACTAACCAATATTGAATTTATTCTCGAGATAGATACCACCTCGTTCTTTTCCTTCATCATTCAATACAAGAATTTCACGTCCATGCAATAGAAACATTTGTTGGCTCAATTCACACTTGTGAGTGTCCTTCCTAATGCTGGGGGGTTGAAGACCCAAGGTTCGTCCAGAGACTGACCAACAAAAACCCCAAGGCATTGACACATCAATCCTTAACCAAGGTTGAGGATGGTATCACCTGAGATTCCATGAGGATCACATACACCATTTGGTCTTGTGTTGGCAATGAAGGACTAATCACACAAAGATCCATTGAGGATTGCAATCATGTTATTCATTGCAACTTACTTAAGATATGATAAAACATAACAAAGATAAGGCATTCAATCAGACAGATAATTGACACATCATAGATCCATAATCACTGCAACTTTATTATCATTCTCATTCCATCATTCACATGCATATATTAAGCAATTTATATATTGACAACAATAGAGCCCAACTTTTCTATGCAATTCCTCATTCTTATATTACATCGTTCCATGTGCATATCTTCAGAATTTACAGAGAGAGGACAAAGTCAAACTTACAATCAGGGACATTACAAAGCATATGCTCAGAGTGAGCTCAATGACAACAATATCAAAGTAGCAACCCACATACTAACTAGTGAGTTAACTGGCTAACTAGCTAACCAAATCTCTTTCTATTGTAATTGCTTCCTTTTATCTGCTTCTTCGCTTTGGCACTCTATCTATTTCCTTTCTGCCCCACTTGTTCCTCCAGATTCCAGTCCCACACACTTCTATCACCTTCCTGCATTCCACATAACCTTTCTAGAATCAAGGTAATCTTAACTACCTTGTTAACTCATCTTCTTTCTGCTCCACGTTCCCTTGTGGTACTGGCAGTTATCATTCAGGGAGATTTTTCGAAGATTCTCTTCTTGATTCCACCGTGCATGTGATGTCTTCTTGATTTTTGTCACACATCCCAAAACTCGAACCAATGCTCTTTGGAAGAACTCGAACTGACACACATCACCAAAAAATGATCCAGTGTGTGCAACTACTATTACCCCTCACACAACTGCTTGAGTGCGTGCAAAAATAGAATGTGCACATACAACTTTGTTTGTGCACACA
Organism: Picea engelmannii; assembly: GCA_009831015.1. Lineage (NCBI taxonomy): Eukaryota > Viridiplantae > Streptophyta > Pinopsida > Pinales > Pinaceae > Picea > Picea engelmannii. The sequence continues at coordinate 120,328 of ML795519.1, read as the reverse complement.
TGCAATATTCACCCAAAAATTTGGGTGCCAACACCAAATCATCTTTTATGGTGATTGACTTTCCTTGAGATGGAAGAGGAGGCGACTTTTTTGAAGCCTTAGAGGTGCTATGAGTCAAGATCATAGAGAATTTAGCATTCAAAGAGTGCACCACAACTTTCAGAGAATCATCACCAATAGATTTGTTCAAGGAAATATAGTCCAACAAAGAACTTTCACTAGATTGATCATGCTATTGGTGAACATTGTTTCTACCCTCCATACTATTCCAAATCATGTCTTTAAAAAAATGATTCACTTCAAAACCCTTAACCCCAAAGTATTTAGTGAAATGAAAACCCTCACCATCACTTGAACAAACCAAATCTATTGATTTCTCGCATCCATAGCCAACAACCACATTGATTGATTTCTCCACTTCCATAGCCACCAAATCAATAGTGCTTAAAAAATATGAATCACCCTTTCCTCCCAAATCAATACATGTACTTTCAAAAAAAGAGAATCCCTTTTGCATTGAAAGACAACCTTGTACCTATAATTTTAGAAGCAAAGCCACCACCAAGTCCATTTGTACCCATGCCAACAACCAATCCATGCCAATTTTCACATGCAACTCTATGTGACTAATTTTAATATATGAGAATTGCTTCCTAGTGAGCTAACAATAAACCCTAGCTGTTATCACTGAACAATTTTACATTGAAAATTATTGACTGAAAAATATATGTAGCGGAAACAATAAGACCAAAGATGAATCATTAACACACATGAGACACAATTTTTTTTCTTTTCTTTTCTGTAACCTTGTCAATTTTAGGAATTCTGAGGGAAAAACTAGCCCTCCTAACCAATGCAATTTCACCAAAATATGAGGAAAACCTTGTCTTCCAACAATAAAAAAATCAGAAAAACAAACCTCAACAAATCCCTGGAAATTTTCTCTTCCCACAAATTTGCTGCAGGCCACCTATACGACCTGCTGAAGTCACCTATATTATTGATGACATCAACCTGTACGAACCTACTCCTACCTAGAAAAACTGTATGAATGTACGTGATTCACCTTACTGCAACCCACAAACATATGATGAGACTGTGCCCACTGCAACCCACGTACATACATGAATGTTCCCACTGCGACCCGCGTACATGTACAAAAAAAATATACAAATACTTCTGTATGATTCACTCCACTCGTACATTTTCTTCCTTTTACGACTGCCTCTCTCCTATGCCGTATTTTCCAAAGTTATAGACATTCCCTTGCCGGAATCACCAAGCTCCTTGGCACAAATGAAAACTCACTTATGCCAACTCCATCATTTCTCTACACACTCTACACCATATGAAATGCCACAATGACCTCTTTCCTTTATATACAAGTTTAGGGGTCAAAATTGAAGCCCCTCCACAAGTTAACATCAAATTAGACTTTCTTGTGGGTGTGAAGCCCCAACACAAACGCACAAATCCCACCACCAAACCCATGAAGCCCCAAATTCATTCCAATGATGGTTTTCAAAAAACGAAGTGTGTAATGTGATGCACGTGAGAATATGTCTGTCCAAAGCTACAAAAATCTACACTCCCTCTTAGCGATGAAGGTATTCTCACCACACTCCAAAATCACCTAGAAGTAGCTCTCTCTCCCGCACTAGATCCACTACCACAACTTCTCTCTAATCCACTTGATTGGTTGCCCCCTCTATCATCGAAGCAAATCTTTCCCTCCAATCTTTCTGACTGGATGCACCCTTGGTCATTGAAGCAAATCCTACTGTCTGGAATGATCCCTCCCTAGAAGACACCGTGCTCCTAGAAGCCTCTCCCAATCCTGAGCATGTTTCTTCTCTTGGCTATCTCAACTCATGATACCCTCCTAACAGTATAGGAAGATGCCTCTCTCCCATATGGACTTGAATATTGGCTCCGACTAAATGACTATGTCTCCCTCTGAGCCTCTCGAATCTCTTTGAAGTTAGAATCCCTTTGAGTCTACATAACCTCTGGAGCTACCTGCTCATCGTCCACTGTCTTCTACTCCTGCTGGTCACAACATGCACATGCTAGTCCCTCAACCTATATACTTTTCCCTCTCTAAATCTGGGACCACTACTGTTCCTGGGATAAATCCTCTAAGCATCTAATAACACCTGTCCATCTCAAAACAACATTGCATATCCCTACTCCTCAATCACTGAGGCTAAGAACACACTCCTAGCACCCATAACACATTTTCCACTCCCAACACATCCCTTGACTCCATCCAAGATACCACTACTCGAGATCCCCGTAATACATGCCTGGTCCTCATATCAAGGTCATCATACATACCTAAGTCAGACATTATGAAGCACTCGAACAAATCATGTGCCCCTGTCATGTGCCAGTGGCTCCCACTGTATAAGAACCGTGCAATTCTGTAAGGTAAGCATCCCACTTACCCAGGTCACGACCATCCGATGAACTTCTACTCGAGTCCATCATCCAAGTCACCAAAAACTCTTTGTGTCTAATTACACACTACAACTGAGCCCGTGTCCTCTCTTTGAACAATCCCAAGATGCGGGTGGATACTCAATCTAGTCCACTCTAGACCTCCACAACTCATCTATGGAAGTGTCCTCACTCTCCTGGGTCAAACACTTCATATACTGTTGTACCTCGACAATGTGTATCTCTCTGGCCCAATGAAGACTCTATCTCACTAACTTGACATACACACAAATCCATCTCATCCATGCCAAAGAATATGAGCTGCCCCCATCACAACTCACTATGAAAAGTCATTGAAAGTACATCCAGAGGGTTGGAAACTTGCCRCACAAAATACTGCTGTGATCTAGGCTCTCCACCAATCCACCAAAACTCCCAACCTACCACACCAACGAGTTGAAATAGTCCACAACTCCTCGTCTGGACAATCTGCTCCATGTCTCAAACTCGAGACCATCTAACTTGCTGCCACCTGCAACAATATTGTAACTCCCTCTCGGAGCTAACTCCTCAACACTGCTACAACTCCCTCTCAGAGCTGTCACCTGTGACATGCCTAGAACAAGAACAAGAAATATGCAACCAACTATATAAGCTATGTTTCTCAAAGATGATCCCATTCTCTTCAGATCCCAAGCTCTGATACCATGTTAATTTTCACATGCAACTCTATGTGACTAATTTTCAGATATGCAAATTACTTGCCAATGAGCTAAAAGTAAACCCTAGCTGTTATCACTGAACACTTTTACGCTGAAAATTATTGACTAAAAAATATATGCAGCATAAAATACAAGACCATTGATGAATCATGAACACACATGAGACATAGATTTTCTATTCTATAACATTGTCAGTTTGAGAATTCTAAGGGAAAAACCAACCCTCCCAACCAATGCAATTTCACCAAAATCTGAGGACTACCTTGTCCTCCAATAACAGAAAAATCAGAAAACCAAACTTCAACAAATCCATGGAAATTTCCTCTTCCCACAAATTTGTTGCAGACCACCTGTACGACCTACCGACGTCACCTGTACTATTGTTGATGCCAATCTGTATGGACCTACTCCTTCCCAGAAACCATGTACGGATGTACACAATTCACCTGACTACAACTCGCGTACATACACAATTATGCCCACCGCAACCCACCTTCATATGCGACTATGCCAATTGCAACCTGCGTACATGTATGAAAAATTGTACGGACACTTTCGTACGATTTTCTCCACTCATATAGTTTCTTCCTTCTACAAATGCCTCTCTCCTAGTCCATATTTTCCATATTTACATACATTCCCTTGTTGAACTTATCGAGCTCCTTGGTACAAGTGCAAACTCACTTATGCTAACTTCATCATGTCTCCACACACTCTACACCATATGAAATGCCACAATGACCTCTCTCTTTTATATACAAGTCTTAGGGGTCAAAATAGAATCCCCTCCACAAGTCAACATCAAATGAGCCTTTCGTGTGGGTGTGAATCCCAAACACAAACCCACAAATCCCACCACCAAGCCCATGAATCCCCAAATTCATTCCAATGACGGTTTTCACCAAATAAAGAGTGTAATGTGGTGCCCACAACGATTCCCACATGCCCAACACATAGGGAACATGAGAATACCTGTCCGATGCTAGAAAAATCAACAATCTGGATACTCTCCATGGTAGAACCAAGGCTTATACAACCTTCCATTGCACTGGTAAATGATTGCATATTCACACAACCATTTGAATGACCATCACCCTCCTCTCTCCATTGCGGTTCTCTCCCTCTCTCCATCATAACCATTCACCCTCAAAATCTTAGATTTGTTTTCACTTTGTATACTTATAAAAATTAAATTTTATTTTGTAGATCTTTAGCATTTGTAAATTTAAGTGTATATATCTTTGTGCCAAAAGTATCTCAATTGCAGTATGAGGGAGATGTTGTCACATTTCTAATTCCCATGATGAGGGAGATGAGCTACATAACATTAAAAAAATAAAAACAAAATAAAAAATAAAAGTGGGTTCAATTACACTTAAGTCAAGTCAAGTCAAGTGAAAGAGGAGCGATTCAAGAGATCAATTGACATAAGCAAAGAAAACCTATGGCATACTCGGTCAAAAGCAAAATCAAACAGGTGAAACTTATGACAAGTAAATATATAATTTAGTTTTCCCGTGAGATAAGAATACAATATTAAACATTGTGTTTTGACAATGTGTTGTAACCCTTGAGATGCTTCTGGCTGGGAAACTATGCCAAGGCATTTATTTTACTTTGATTGATTTTGATTTTGTCTATCTGTCCTAAAACAAAGTGTTTTGCTGATTTTACCTTAGATTTTGATTACTAAACTTTAATGATTAATTATCAAATCTTGAGGGCATGATTTCAATGTTTCAAACAATTTAAATATTTAGTGAGTGAAGGAAGACTTTGAAGGAACAAAACTAAAAGTAAAATAATGTATCTTTTTGATAAATATTATTTTTCTTCCCAATAGAAAAAATTATGAAAGAAATTATATATCTGAGCTAAGAACATAGAATGGATAGAAAATAACAATTCATTTTTATTCACAAGGCATAATGAACAAGACATAGGTCCAGTGAATACTTACAATATATATGAGGAAATTTGTGTCCTTAATGATTCCTTTGCAATTGTAATAGTAGTGGTCGTACTAAGTTTATTACACTTAAAACATGAGACACATTCAAGAAGAAATTATGGAAATGAAAATCACATAAAGAACATGAATCACATGAACTGAAACAATGAAATATAGAATTTCCCAAGATTTGCAATAAAATTTTATTAAAATATTTAGTTTTTCTCAAGGAAAAAAACTCCTTTACATCTAGTCTTTCTTACACTTCATACAAATTGAATCCTAACCATATGTGTTTATTCGATCCTATTTCATAGCTTTTCATATACAAAATAAATCTTTCATTTTTAAAAATAAAAAGATATAGAAGACAACTATTTGGATCCCTGATTTTTTTGAATTTGGTTCGCCAGATCACTCTTGTCTTGTATCAACTTAAGGAGAATATCCCAATCGTGATATAATGGATACTTGTACAATAACATCTTTCTGTATGCAATATCCACTTTGTATACTAATCATAGGTAGGAGCAATTACAAATAAATTCTTAATTTTCCATATCAAATAGAAGTCATCACTCAAGCAACCAGATTGCTTGACCTTTAATCAATCATAGCAATTATTTTTTTGAATTTATTTGTATCTTCCTTGGCCTTGATAAGATTTTTCTTACCATTTTCAAAGGTAATCATATTACCTTTCTTACCCGCAAGAATTTGGTAACCCCATTTCAACTAAATTGTTGAATTCCTTTGAACCATAATGCACTTATTTTGTGCCTGTTGAATCAACAATAGTTAGAATTTATATAAATCCAGTGTTCGGTATCGATTCATGCGGAGCGATAGATAGCGAGATAAAGCGGTTTCAACTTCGATTTTCCATTTAATTTCTCTAAGAGATTTAGGTTTTCCATTTTTTTTTCAAATAAATAAAGGAAGAGAGGTTTAGGTTTGTCGTTTAATTTTTTTTGTTTTTTTTTAATGATGTTTATAAATGATGAAAGGTTTATGTTTTCATTTAATTTTTTAAATATGATGTTCATAAATCAAGAGAGATTTATGTTTATATATTCTTTTTAAATGAAAATGAGTGTCTTAATTTTTTTTTTTTTATATATATATTTTTTTATTTTTTATTTTATTTTTAATATAGTAATTTAATATCAATAATAAAAATGTATATTAAGTTTAATAGTTAAAAACACGTATTTCCTTGTAAAAAGTTATATGTTCAAATCCTTATTATTATTATTATAATTCTTTCTTATTTATAAGACACACTACACCTCTTTAATTTAATAAATTTAATTATTTGATTTAAATAAATATACATATTTTATTTATAGAATTAAAATTTATAATTTTCAAAATAATGTATAAGACACCTCATTAATTTAATAAATTTGATTATTTAATTTATAAAAATGCACATATTTTATTTTTAGAATTAAAATTTATAGTCTTCAAAGTCATGTATAAGACTTGGTTATTATAAGACAAACGACCTCTTTAATTTGATTATCTCATTTATAAAAATATAATTTTTCAAATTACAATTTACAATTAAAAAGTTTTAAAATTTTATTATATATATATATATATATATATATATATATATATATATATATAATGGTGATGATGATGAACGTCTACTAAGAACTAATTGGTCTAACCTTAAGAGGGTAAGTGATTACTTGTGATTCTTCAGAATTTTGTTTTTGTACTCTAAAAACATTAAGAGAAGGTTTCCAAGATCACCATAGTTTTGTTGAGTTAAGAGGTTAGGAAGGTTGGTAGTGTGACAAATATTTTGAAAATGAGATCTAATCTGGGTACATGCTGGACAATCTAAGAGAAAATGTTTTTCACCTTCAACCTTCTTAGTGTCACAAAGGTGACACACTCTTTCATCCCACAACGTTTTAGGAATTGACCAACGCCCAATTTCACTATGGAGCTCATGAGAATTTGTTCTTATCTTAGCAATGCTTATTTTTTTCTTTACACTCGTCAAATTAGATAGATAATTTTGATCTTCTAGATTAGGGTTGATTACATCCTTATAATACATTAACTTTCTTTATTCCTCTAACTCTTTATCACACTGCATTTTATACTTAAATTTTGATTTGATGATATTTTTAATAGTATCTTTATTCTACAAAATGACGTCTTCCATGATTCCACAATAGTTTAGCCAAGATTGGTAATCTTTATGCCATCCTCGCTTGAATCGATGGTGGTTACGACTCGATTTTGAAGCAATTTTAGGAAGCCTATTATCTTCCATATTGTTTAACTTGTTCTTATACATTAGATATCTAGTCATAGCCATGCTCTCAATGGGAGAGAGACTTGTTTATAAGATGAGGACGGGATAGGGAATATTTCCCTTAATGTTGAGATTATAGGTTATAAAATTCCTTTGTATTTTCTCTATCTTTGTCCAAGATTCACGAGAGATACTACAATCCCATACTTCACATCCATAAAGAATAACAAGTGTAACGAGAGTCTCAAAGAGGAGTTTCTTCTTATCCCAAATCCAAAGATCAACTGAATTACAATTGTTTTCAAGCCCATAATAAGATTTTCATCCCCAAATAATCCTTTTTTCAATGCTATAATTCGAGTTAGCTTGTGGTGAATATCAACTCCAAGATATTTGTATGAAATCACTTCCTCCAAGTTGTTGTTGTCATATACGAAGTTATCATAAGTGATTTTATTGGATTTAATAATCATGACCTTAGTCTTATCAGTATTAACAGTCATACCCATATTGGAGTAAAAATCCTTGAGGATTCTTAGTTGGTTTTCAAGATCATGGGGACTCCTTGCTACAAGAATGATATCATCAACATACAAAAGAAGATTCATGACTCTACTAGTGAGAGTACGACCAACACAACCTGCTTTTTCCAAACAATCTTTTAACTTGTCAATGTATATGCCAAAAAGGGTAGGGGACACGGGACAACCTTGTTTGACTCCAATATTGCAGTTAATATCTTTCGACTAACCCTAAGGTTTTTTAAACTTAGCAATAACATTCTCACACATCCTTATTGCAACAACCCTCAACTCGAGAGACACTTTTATCTCCTCCAACCTATTCCAAAGGTTTTTCCTAGGAACCATGTCAAAAGCTTTTCTAAAGTCAACAAAACAACAAAATGATTGGTTTTCATATTGCGTAACTCCTCTGCAATGATCCTAAAGGTAACAATATGGTCCACGGTTGAATGATATCTCCTAAACCTGACCTGACCTTTAGTTCTTTTACCATGGATATTTAGCCAAAGTCTAATCTTCTTTTCCAAAATAGTTCCATAAAGCTTGGCTAAAATCGAGCTAATCATTATGGTCCTATAATTAGAGGGAATGTTTCTATCCCCATATTATTTTTTTCTATAATATTACTTTATTCCATTTAAATTTAAACACTAATAATAATGTTACACAACATATATAATCTATTTTAAAATGTGATTTTTTTTCTCTATATATAATGTATATATTTTAATCCGTCATTTTTATTAAGTGTTGAGAGGGATGAAATCTCTAGAGATACAAATGTTTTCTTAAATTTTACATTTAAAGAATTTTGATCAATAAATCCACAATTAAAATAAATCTAACCTAATTTAAATTTTGATATGGTGAAAAAATTAAATTTATTTGAAACATTTTAAATTGAAATTTAAATCTTTTAATATGAGGAAATATCAAATACATCATATAATTTAGTATAGATTGAATATATTAAAATAATTAATTTTTTAATTAAAAATTATAAATAATTAATTACTATAATATAAACAAATTATATATAAGAATATAATTAGTATAAATTTATTATAAACAAATTATATATAATAATATAATTAGTATAAATTTATTTTAATTTTAATTTTTTAAGTATTAATATTGTGCAATATTAGTTTTTAATATTTTTAAGATGAATCTATATTAATTTATTAATATCTACCCTATAATAAACAATGTTGCGTGGCAACGTTGTCCCCGTAGGGTTGAATTGGGATAGGAAACAGTAGTGGAGGCAGATGGAAACTGCAACGAAGATGTGGCAAGCATCATGAAGCATAGGTGGTATCCATGCAGTAAATTGCATGTGGCCTCTAGAGCCCCATTTATTTTTTGTAAGTATATATTGAAAGTATATAACAAAATACAATTTCTGCATAGTGGAAGATAAAAATTTATGACGACGTAAATATAAAAGGAGATAAAAAAAGAGTTTAATTTGAAATATATTAAAAAAGTTACATGTTCCTGAAAATATAAATGCATTTGTCATATAGAGTGGCGGAAGATAAAAATGTATGAGGACATAAATATAAAAGGAGATAAAAAATAGTTTTATTAGAAATATATCAAAAAAATAAAAGTCTGTTACATATTCCTAGAAATTTCAATGCGTTTGTCATATAGACTAGGATTGGGGCTCCCACAGACCATAAGAGAAATATGTATATGTACAAGAAGCAAGACTGTAGAAAGAAGAAGCAGGCGACGGTAGAGTGTAATACTTGAAAATAGTAAATTGAAAAGGTATCAGTCTTTGGCTACACATTTCTATTTAAAAAAGTGGAATAAATGGGTTGATAAACAAAGTAGGATGCGATTAGTAGAATTATAGTGATGGTACATATGACCCCTTTTGCTATTTTCTTGCTGATGCCTTTTCATTGATGTCGTCGACGACTGCTGGAATCGTGACAACTACCTGTTGCCTTTCGTCAATGGCCTGCTTCAATTCCCTTTCGAGCCATTCTTCAATGTAGCTTCTCATTGGGGCGACGCTGATCTCATTCCGTATTTTTATGTTGAAAAGTTCCTTTTCTAATTCCCCGAAGTTGATAGAAAGATTACGTAGAGCCTGATCAATTTCCTCATTCTGTACTGAATAATCGACTAGCCAGTCGTTGACATCATGTTGACCATATTCAAGGATGCTGTAAATTTTTTCCAAAGACAACGCCTTAAAATTATCAACCTGTTTATTGAAGTCTTGCCTAGTTAAGGGCAAGGAGTTGACGATTAAGTTGGGGTCTTGGAAGTCGTTGGTCCTTCCGGCTAAGTTTATTCTGGACAACTTTGTGAATATTTTTTCTTTCTTTGATATGGCTTGTTCACATGACTGAACAATGAGATGCATGTTCTTCACTTTTTATTTCCAGCATGCATTTAATTGACCGATCCAGTTTTTGGATAGGAGATCTTGTTGTCTTCTTCTTGTTTTTGTCATGTTGTTGACAATGGTGCCAAAAGGAAGGACCATGTTTAAATAGAAATGTTCTTCATCTTTTAACTCCACCTGCAAATGTTCGAGCAAATTATGTGCCCTCGTTCCAAGGGAAGTCATGGTTTGTGATGTTTCCCATGCTTCACTAACCAGTTCCATTCTTTTCTTGATATTATTCTCCACATATCCTCTACACGATGCGAGGAGGCTAGAATATCCTTTTAACTTGGCTGTAGGGGTGGCATGCATGGCTATTGCCAAAGGATTGACAAACAATGACATAGGAATCAAAGCCTCTTCCAATTCCTTGACCCGATCCTTCAGTCTGGCATTCGCGACCTCGATGCCTCCAATGGAATCATTAAGTGAATCTCTGGTCGCTATGTGAAGTTGACAGATTTGGGACAGACACATGTTCGCAAGGTTAACCTCTGAACGTGATTTTCCTTTCTTATTTTTTACATTTTTTTTTTCAATAATCGATTTTTTGGACTGGCTGTAAAAAACAACGCTCTGTAACACAAATGATTCATGTTCATCAAAATTTTTGGTATCAGATATGTCCATTGGACGACTATGCTAGATCGCGTCTCCAAAATGATCAAGGTAGCGAAATACGCTATTCAGATCAGACTCAAGTTCCATGTTCTCACTCTGAATTTCAGGCTCTTCTGCCTGTCCCACAATTTTTTTTCTCTTCTTGTCTACTAGAAGCTTGTGAGAACTATCAATTTTAGAGTGAGGAGGGTCGTTATCTCCTCCTCCGTTTGAATAACTCTAAGTTGCTTTGTTGCTGTGGTGGGCCACTGGAATGATGCTCCAGGATGTCGTACTTTTGGGAGTGCTATTGTTCGATTGAACACTCTTTTCACTGAGGCCTTTTCCCTGTTGCCTGTACAATTTAGTGGTGCTTTACACTGTGTCTAGGTCGCCAACATAAGAAGTAGGAGCGTTGCCACGAATGTCTCTGTTTTCGGTCAGATGTTTTTTGAAAAAACAATTGCCGAAGCCAAGTGTTTGTAAATGTTGTAGAAAATTTTTATTGGGGTCGAACCCTCTTAGAATTTCATCATATCGTAGGTTCAAGTTGCTAGAATGGGCTGCAAATTCGTCAATTTTTTTGGCGTTCCTCAACACAAAGTCCCCGACTTTCCAAGACAAAGGAATGAACTGTTTTTTTCTCTTCTCTTGGAATATATGCAACCAATAGTTGTATTGCCTTGCTACTTCTGTAACAAACATTCTGTCCATAATGTGGCATGGAAGGAGAGTAGGTTTTTCCCTGGAGCCAAAAATTCTTATCACAATGTAATTATCCAAATGTTCAAGTGTCCCCTTCCTGTCCAAAAAATTGGTTTCCTGTTCAGATATGCGGGGAGCATTTTCTCCTAACAACAAAACTTTGAAAACAGACACAAAGCCATTAAAAACCTCATAAAAATAGTGGGAGGCCTTGTGATTTCACAAGGTCTGGTACCTGAACATTACTGGGTCGAATTCCCAGTTGACCTTCTTGGACATAGACAGTTTTGGAAACTGGAAGCAATGTGCTATCACAAAAACTAAGTAGGATGGCATATAAAATTTATTCTCCTTTTTGAAGCTTGACAATTGGGAACATATTTCATGGGAAATTAGCTTGCCCCAATAAAAAATGGCTTGTTCCTTGACTGTGAAATACAAAATATAAAGAGCCATCCGGGAAATAGTTATTGTGGACTCCTATCCCGTTATTCTTGTAAACAACCAAGAAATTTCGCGGAATGGATTTCTAAATGAACTAATCTGCAAGCTTGTGATATCTTCAAGAACTACCATTGAGTCTTACAAGAAATCGGGCAAGACGTCCAACCCATTATTATTCTTTGCTAGGAACTGTTTTGAATCTTCTCCTTTGAATGCCAATGTTGGCTCCGACAATCTTAACATCTGGCGGAATACCTGAGGTGACAAAGAAATAGAAGAGCGGTCCCGCAGTGGAATAATTCTTTTGTTTGAAATAAGTTTATCGGCGCACCAAGAGACCAATTCCTTACATTGAAAAAATTCAGGGACACAGCCTGCACGAGCAATCCTAGAGGTCCAAATTACTTTGTTCTGGGCGGAAGGGGATGAGTAATAAGAATATGCCCTGGACCACTGGAAGTTTTGGTCCTCACACCCAAAGATGTTCATTGTATCTCCATAGAACTGTTGTCAAGCTGATGCCATAGGTTTATGAGAATGTTGGTTTGCTCCAAACGATGGTTGAAATGAACAGTTGGATCCGATAATATAACTCTCCGCAAAATATTGGTTAAATGCTATGAATGGGAAAGCTCCTCGAGCCTTTCGCGAATTAATGACAATCTATATGGGTGCTACATGATGAACTGTTAGAAGTAAAGCTTACTTATTGCATATTTAGAAGTGCGAAGGTGGCAGGTACGATGAAGAGAAATAAAGGATTGGAGGTTTCGTGAATGTGCCAAGTCGACGACGTGCGGACAAAATTTCATGATTTTGAAATCAACACTCGGAAGAGATAATATAACCCTCCACAAATCTTGGTTTAATGCGTATTAATAGGATATCTCCTCGAGTCTTTCGCCCATCAATGACAATAGACACGGTTCCTGCACGATGAGCTATTATAATTAAATGTCACTAATTGCATATTTAGAAACAAGATATATATATATATATATATATATATATATATATATATATATATATATATATATAAACATTTTTTTATTATAGACCAGTGCGAAGGTCACAAAGACAGGGGAGAGCAAGGAATGAATGACAAGGCCTGGAAAGAGGTCTGATGAGAATCAAAATAGGATTACAAGGGATGCTCAGGAGAGGCGAGTGTCCCATGGTCAAATTTTATGTATCAAAATGTTTGACTGCAAAACATGTAAAATGAAAGAGATCATGATGGGGCAGTTCAGTGAACGGTTTGTATATTTGTGGAATTCTGGGATAATATAACCATCCAGAAATTAACACTTGGAAGGGTATAATATACCCATCCATAAATTTTGGTTTTATGTGTATTAATGGGAGATCTCCTCAAATCTTGGTTTAACATTAACGCTTGCTAATTGCACACTTACAAATAAGATCTTATATATCATTGGTAATTGGTAATTGCAAAAGGACGCGGGCACAAGAAACAATGATTAGGAATTGAATATTTCTTGAACCCACCAAGCCAATGGTCCACAAAAGAAATTCAAAGAAATGGTGAAGTATGGAAAGTAGACGGAAAATGGGGTGACAATAGTTCCCCAGGAGACGCGAGGACCCAACGATCAAATTGTATGTCTCAGAAGTATTTAGTGCAATATGTGTACCACAGAAGAGGGCATGATAGGTAGACTGTAATACGAAAGACAATATGATTTGAGTCCGGTTGTAAATTTGTATATTGTGGAAGTCGGGGTACTGTTCAAAGGTCATGGAACAATAGAAGTGCAATCTAGAGCTCGCCTACCGGGAATCCGTGGTCGGAGAAGTGGCTGGGTATGGAATGGGGAAGCAGTTGGTCGGTGTCACAATATAAGAGCATGAGTGAAAACGTGAACCCGCAAGTCCGCCTATCCATGCAGGTAGACATTTTCGGAAAAATGAATAAGTGGAGAGAAAGATAAAGTTCAGGGAAAAGAGAAACAAATATTTGGCTAAGTACAAAAGACAAAAAAGAAGGGCTAATATATTAACATCTGTAATAGATATCCCATTTCCTCGCAAGATATTTTCTGCATGTTTCTGGAGAAGTTATATACTTATTGCATATACTTGGAAAGAAGTGCAAAGGTGGCAGACACATAAAACAATGACTAGGAATACAAATTTGTCTACGATCCGTGAAATAAATTGCAAAAAATGGTCGTGGAAAGAGGTCAGACGAGTTTCAAAATAGGCTGACAAGGGTTCCTGAGCAAACATGAGGCCCTGACGGTCAAACTGTATTGATCGAAAATTTTGAGTGCATACTGTGTAACATGGAAGAGGGGCTGATGTAGGAATCCAGAAGACGAGCTCCAAGATAGGCTGGCAAGGGTTCCTAAGGAGACATGACGGCCTGACGATCAAATTGTATTGATCAAAACTTTTGAGTGCATAATGTGTAACACAGAAGAGGGACCGATGTAGGAGTCTTGAACTCGCAAGTCCGCCAACCCGCGCAGCTAGATATTTTCAGAAAAATGACTAAGTGACGAAAAAGATAAAGTACAGGGTAAAGAGAAACGAGAATTTGGTTAAGTATAGAAGACATAAAAGAAGGGCTAATATATTCACATATGTAATAGATATTGCATTTCTTAGCAAGATATTTTGTGCATGTTTCTGGAGAAGTTATATACTTATTGCATATACTTGGAAAGAAGTGCGGAGGTGATGGACACATAAAAACAACGACTAGGAATTGGAAATTGTCTAAACCTGCCAACCCGACGATCCGTGAAAGAGATTACAATAAATGGCCATGGAAAGTGGGCAAACATGCATAAAAATAGGATGACAAGGGTCCTAGAGGAGACATCAGGGCCCGATGGTCAAATTGTATTGATCAGAAATTTTAGTGCATACTCTGTAACATGTAAGAGGGTTGATGTAGGAGTCCAGAAGTCAATTTGTATATCTTGCAGGTGAAGGAAAACTGGAAGTGCAGTCCACATGTCCGGGAACCCGCAAGCGAAAAAAGTCGGGTAAGTATGGAATTGGAGGCGCGAAAGAGATTCCAAGAAATGGAAAAATATGGAAAGCAGACACAGTCAAATTGCAGGTCTCATAACTTTTGTGTGCAAACTGTGTATCATGGAAGAGGGTATGATGTGGGAGTGCAACAACAAATTTGTATATGGTGGAGGTCTAGATGTTGTTTGCAGGCCACAAAATAATGAAAGTTCAATATAGAGCCTGCTTGTCTAGGAATTCACGATCTGAAAAGTGCCTAGGGATCAAATGGCTATTGGTTGGTCGGAGTCGCATTTTCGGAAAAAAACAACTAAGTAACGAGAAAGCGAGAGCAGAGGGGAAAAAACAACAACAATTTGGTCAAGTATAGAAGAGGGAAAAGAAGGTCCAATATATTCAAATCTACAATAGATATTCCATTTCCTGGCAAGATCTTTTCTGTATGTTGTTGGATAATTTGTATACATATTGCATATACTTGGAAATAAATCTGAAGGTAGCGGGCACGTGAAACAACATCTAGAAATTTGAAATTTCCTAAACTCGTGAACTCGACAATCTTCCAAAGAGATGTTAAGAAATTGTCAAGTGTGGAAAGTGGTCATACGAGCTTCAAAATAGGGTGATGGGTTCTTGAGGAGCCGTAAGGCCCCAAGTGTCAAATTGTATATATCGGAACATTTTGGTGCAGAATGTGTAACACGAAAGAGGAGATGATGTGGGAGTCCAGAAGTAAATCTGCATATCGCAGAAGCCAGAGTGTTGTTTACAGGTCACAAAACAATGGAAAGTGCAATTTAGACAAAGGGGAAGCGCTTGGTCGAAACACGTGAATCCGCCAACCCACTCATCAAGGGATTTTCAGAAAAAATGATTAAGTAACCAGAAAGAGAAACTATAGGGGATAAAAGAGTGGGAAAATAGAAA
Organism: Picea engelmannii; assembly: GCA_009831015.1. NCBI lineage: Eukaryota > Viridiplantae > Streptophyta > Pinopsida > Pinales > Pinaceae > Picea > Picea engelmannii. Next base: position 104,328 of record ML795519.1, on the reverse strand, counting down.
GGTAGAGGACAATTTTTCGTACGCGTGAATTGGTTTCAAACAAGTCCCATTGCTGCAAAACCATCATTTTCTAGTAATTGTCAGCAAATGCTTTGTTGAAGATTAAATTTTATTGCAACTTGTGGGTGTAAGTGTGTTCTTGATACATTCTTCCATGACTGTAACATATTAACTTAAGTATTAAACTTCTTGCATTATGGGTTGTTAGCATTAAATCTTAATAATTGCATGTCTATAAACAAGAATGACGATCTTCCTGCAACATTATGATTTGGTATTGCTATGTTCTATCTGCATTACAAATAGAATTGAACGTTGGTTTGAAACTGTCTAAAATTCATTTTTTGTTTGCATAAAATCCTAATGGATCGACACAATACATTGTCATATAATTGTTAGATGCTCCATTTTATAACAAATTACCTAAGAAAATACAATATTGAAGAACTACAAGACTACTGAACCATGCCAAAGAGAAGAGGTGTTAAATCCAGAAAAGAAGAAGCAACCAAGACTCCAAGGCAATTTTTTTTAATAGTAAATCCATTAAAAAAAAACAAACTAAACACTGTATATCTATCCTTAGAAATTGGACCTAGTTCTTTGGTCCAAAACACTGAACATATTTTCCACAAACACAAGCATGGGATCTGCAACATGCATAAGCCATCATGATGCTCTTCAACATGCATACAAAAATGGTTACCATGATTTTTTTTTAGGAAATCCTTGCAGTCTTCTCCTCGATGCATCATCCTATGGTAAGATTGATAGTTCTCAGAAGACTCCCGTGAGGAAGAAGACAAAAAATGTTGCAGTGAAAATGGAATAATCCTTAACTGAAAGTTAGGACACACCAAGAAACTGCCTCTCCACAGTCGAAAACTTCAGGGACACAGGTTGAACGTGCAATTCCAGAGGCCCAAATTAGTCCATTCTAGGTGGAAGTGGATGAATAGTAGGAATATTCCTTGCACCAGTGGGAGTTCATGCCCTCATTCCCTAAGCTGTTGATTGTATATCCAGAGAACAAGACATTGGTCCCGCAATTGAATAGTTTTTTGGCTTGAAATATATCTCTTGGAGCATCAACAGATCATTTCCTTTTAGTGAAAGACTTCTGCCTAGAACAAACTAATTTGGACCTCTGAAATTCCTACTTTCGAGCTACAAAGCGACTATTGCGTTCAACGTCGGTTTCGTTTTTGAAACTCCTTCTTTTGGTGTTGTCAGGACCGCCATCGCTGAATCGGGAAGTTTCGACCGTTATGGTTGATTTCAATTTGGGTGCAGGAGTGGGAATAATCTCTGCATTGCCATCATCCATTGCCGTATCATCGTCCATCATATCATCTTCTTCCAGCTTAGAATCCATGGAATCAACCTCTGCGCCAACCATCAATGTAATTGGGTAGTTTGTTTGAGAAGGCAAGGTTTCCTTGGTATTCTTTGGCTTGAAATATCTCTCTCAGTGTACTAAGGGACCATCTCTTTTTTTTCTCCTGGGCGAACGGAGATGAGTAGTAAGAATATTCCCTGGAATACTGGAACCTCTGGCCATCATGCCCGAAGGTGTTTACTGTATCTGGACATAACTGTTGCCATAAGTTAATGATAATTTCCGTTTTCTCCAGACGATGTTTGAAATGAAAATTGGGGAGGGATAATATAACCCTTCAAAAATATTGGTTTAATGCGTATCAATGGAAGATCTCCTCGATCCTTTCATTGATCAATGACAATCTACAGGGTTCATACGCAATGAGCTGTTACCATTAAAGCTTACTAATTGCATATTTAGACAAAAGTGCAAAGGTGGCGGTGACGACGAAGAGCGATTAAGAATTAGATATTTCTTAAAGGCACAAACTGGCCGACGCATGAAAGAGATTGCATCATGTTTGAAATGAATCCTTGGAAAGGATAACACTCTTCTCAACAAATCTTGGTTTAATTCGTATTAATGACAAATCTTCTCTGGCCTTCCAGACATTAATGGCAATATTAACGGTTCCTGCATGATGAACTAATAACATTAAATCTTAATAATTTCATATCTAGAAAGAAGTACGAAGGTATCGGAGATGGTGAAGAGCGACCAAGCATTGTACATTCCTTCCACCCGCCAACTTGCGAAACAAATTCCAAGAAATGCCCAAGTATGGAAAGCGGTCAGGCGAGTTACAAAAAAAGGGTCACAAGATATGCCCAGGAGATGTGAGGGGATGATGGCCAAAGTGTATGCCAGTGACAGATTTCGGCCATCAATTTGTATATCGCGGAATTTCGGGTGCTGTTTGTACGTAGGGGAACAATGGAAGTGCAATGTTGAACAAACAATTTGTATATTGCAGAACTTCAGATGTTGTATATAAAAGCATGAGACATTCATAAAAAGGACCAAGTAAACAAAAAGCGAAAGAAAATGAGATGAAGGGGAATTTGTTTTCTAATTTATAAATCGCGGAAGTCCGGGTGCTCTTTGCAGGCAACGGAACAATGGAAACACAATGTTGAACCCGCCTATCTGGGAACCCGAGATTCAAAAAGTTTGTTCAATATGAAACGGGGAAGCGGTCGGTCGGGTTGGTGATATAAAAGCAACAATGGAAATCTGAAGATGTGAATCTGCCAAATCCCGCACCTAAACATTTTTCGAAAAACGAGTAAGTAACCAGAAAGGGAAAGAAGAGGGCAAAAAGAAAGCGGATGGCAATTTTCGGAAGCCAGAATTGTTGTAAGAAATCCCTATTGATGGTCTTAACAGTAACTATGAAGTGCATTAAACATGTTAACATGTTCTTCAATCAAGGAATAGATACATCGAACGATGTTTATAGTTTCCATGATCTGTTTGTATAAGAGAAGCGTCTAAAAGTTACAACAAAATCAATTTTGGGATGTTTAAGTAAAGTTTTTGTACTGTTAGCTTCACCGCAAGTATAACAATGACGGATTTGAATTTTAATGTACTCTCGTTCATATGATTGTTCCATTAGACTTTGCATAGTATATATTCTTTTATTTCAAATTATTCTAGGGAATTAATTTTAATAAGTTCATCGATCAAGAAAAAGTGCTAAAAACCAAGATAAAGGGGAATTTGTTTGCTGATTTGTAGATCGCGGAAGTTCATGTGCTCTTTGTAGGCGACAGAACAATGGAAACACAATGTTGAACCCGCATATTCGGTAACCCGCGTATTCAAAAACCTGCGATCCAAAAAGTTTGTACAATATGAAACGTGGAAGCGGTCGGTCAAGCTGGTGATATAAAAGTAAGTGGAAATCTGAAGACATGAATCCGCCAACTTCCACACCTAGACATTTTCTGAAAAAAGAGTAAGTAACCTGAAACATAAAGCAGAGGGAAAAAAGAAGGGGGATGGCAATTTTTGGAAGTGAGAATTGGTTTAAGAAATCCCCATTGATGGTTTTAAAAACAACTATGAAGTACATTAAAAATGTGAACATGTTCTTCAATCAAGGAATAGATACAATGAGCCATGCTTATAGTTTCCAGGACCTGCTTGTATAATAGAAGCCTCGAAAATCTACACAAAATTTTACGGTAGTCCATGGTTTTAATAAATAATTATACATACTAAATATGTACTTTTATAAAGTATGGACATGATATTTTATAGAGCATGTACGAATCTCTCATTCCATACTTAGCCACTTTTTGGATCGAGGGTTCTCGGGCTGGCAGGATCAAAATTGGGCCTCTATTGTTTCGTGTCCTACAAATAGCACCCATAGTTCTGCGATATACAAATTGACAGACGAACTTGTGGACTGGCTGGATCAACATTGCACTTCTATTGTTCTGTGTCCTCCAAACAACACTCAGAGTCCCGCGATATACAAATTGACAGACAGACTCCAGGGCTGGCGGGCTCAAGATTGCGATTGTTTATGGATCGTGATCCCTATCAACTATCTAACATTATCTAAAAACATTATTTCCAAATACTAAATTATTAAAATTAAATATTGATATTGTACAATTTTGTTACATAAAATTATTAAAGGATGTTAAATCTCTTATTTAAAAGAAAATGTAGTAAACAAAACAAAGATTTTTTAAATTCTATCACCGCAAGTATAACAACGATGAATTTTAATTTTAAGGGCCTCTTGTTGATATGATAGCTCCATTGGACTTCGTACAATATATATTCGTTTATTTCAAAATATTTCAGGAGATTAATTTTATCAAGTTCATCGATCAAGGAAAAGTGCTAAAACGAGTTACATACTACATCTGCGTCACAAAGGTTATATTAAAGGGAAAAGCATGTCCTCTATAGTTCTGTGTCCTACAAACAACACTGAGAGTTCCGCGATATACAAATTGACAGGCAGACTTGCGGGCTGGCTGGCTCAAAATTGCACTTCTATTGTTCTGTGTCCTCCAAACAACACTCAGAGTTTCACGATATACAAATTGACAGACGGACTCCAAGGCTGGCAGGCTCAAGATTGGAATTGTTTACGGATGGTGATCCCTATCAACTATATAACACTATCTAAAAAAAAATATTTCCAAATATTAAAATATTAATATTAAATATTGATATTGTACAATTTAATTACATAAAATTATTAAAGGAAGTTAAATCTCTTATTTAAAAAAAATTGAAGTAAACAAAACAAAGTTTTTTTAAATTCTATCACTGCAAGTATAACAATGACAAATTTGGATTTTAATGGCCTCTTGTTGATATGATAACTCCATTGGACTTCACACATTATATATTCTTTTATTTCAAATTATTCCAGGAGATTAATTTTACCAAGTTCATCGATCAAGGAAAAGTGCTAAAACGAGACACATACTATATTTGCATCACATAGCTTATATTAAAGGGCAAAACATGTCCTCTATAGTCTTTAAAACCATAGAAAAAAACTGCGAAAATCCTGAATGTATTATTAATTTACCAGGACGAAGCATACAACCAAGAACCAAGTAAACTCCAAACAAGCCGCAAGCAAAATCCCACAAGGTTCCATAGAGAAAATGCAGATACCGTACTATAAATGTATAGTTGGAGATAAATTTTTATTTTATTCGGGCACCCAAAAGAAAATTGCAGAAATCCTGTCATGGCTAAATAGTTGAAAAACATTTGTCCAACTTGGGCACCCAAAAAACGTGCAGACTCCTCCATCAAAGCCACATCCAACCACCATGTTTTTTTATTTTATTTGCACATCGAAACAAATATGCAAAATACTCACTGGGAGACACACGAAAACATCAAAATAACAACATCGATTGCATTTGTAATTAGATTCTCAAGTACTCGAGTCTGACGAACATTCATCTGGGTGTTGAAGAAATATTGTAGAGACACATTGCAAAATTCTTACTAGGAGATGCAAGAAAACATCAAAATAACAACATTGATTGCATTTGTAATCAGATTCTCAAGTACTCGACTCCGATGCACATTCATCTTCTCGTTTCCTGCCAAAGCTTGATATGATTTTTTTTTCTTGTTTTTTTTTTTTTTCTTCAGCCGATATGCAATATTGCATTGTCCTCATTTAAGGTAAATTTGTTGTGTATCCGAAAGTCGCGCAACATGTAGACATTGCTTGTCTTTTTCTGTAGGTATGCTTCATACGACAGTTCTTCTAACCCGGGTAGCACATCTTGTAACAAAGGCTACCTAATTGTACAATGCACGGTTGTGTTGCCCACGGTTAGGATGGTAGCATTGATGCAATGTCTATATATGTATGGACATTTTTTACCCCATTGAAGACAATCAATTGTATCATCACTTATCAAAGAGGAAGCAAAAGCAAGAGAGTTGCATTTCACATATACAGACTCAAAGGGGGTCGAGTACGCATTCACTGCAACCAAAACACCTTCAACCTGGAAATGTGAACATAGGAATTAATACACTGAACAATATAATATACG
>ML795519.1:84892-98377 GCA_009831015.1 Picea engelmannii | reverse complement strand
AAAGTGAGGATGAATCTGTAGATGTATATGCACAACAGTTGTAGAGCTAGTTAGTTTCTTCAAATCCTATACTATGTCTGCTAGCAACTCTGTTACAAATGTTGCTTGGGTTGTGCGAAAGGTCCTTTCTCTAACATCCCTTATCTTTGTTATATTTTTGAAGAGCATAAGTGGAAATTTCCCTTTATGCAATTGTTGTTCCATTGGCGAAAACAAATTTGAATAGGTATCGAACAATTGCAGATGCAACATGGAACAATGCAATATTTGTGTAACTTAACCGAGATACGTGCACATGTGAAAGTAAAGGACAAAACTAGATATGGAGAATGGTACCATTTCCTTGTCCCTGTCTAAATCTCCATATTTTATATGGAGAATGTGCTATGAGCTAAGTTTTCTCGCCAGTGTGATAGCTGCACCAATGGTTCCGATTGGGTAAATGTCATTGCTCTATGCAAGTTGGCTGATAGTTACGTCCGGGACGAAACAATATTCTGAACAAATAGCGGGAATTTTTTCCACAATACTTGTTTCGTTGAGTGAAATAATCCGATCACAATCACCATGGTCATATATTGTTTAGGGAAATATATTAAAATTTGTAATGGATATCCCATTACCCGACAATATATTTTCTGCATGTTTCTAGACAAGTTGTGTAGGAATAGTCAGTGTGACTGTCATCATGGCCTCCTTGTCTGTCCTGTCATCACGCATAATGGATCTAGTTTTGCTTGCCTTGTCCAAGTAGGTGTTATAGACAACCATTATGTCCCCGAGGAACACTTGTCCAGTTCGACGACTGTTCAAGCCCTCTATTGATAGTACTTTGGGTGTTACAAGTTTAGACCTGGTGACAATTTTTGAACAGGAAAAGTAAAGTGAATGGTAGTCTTCATTTTTTTTTTGTTTTCTTTTTTCCCTGGCATAAATTTACAAGTAGATGCACAACTTGGATGAACTATGGAGCCAGATTTTTGAAACCACACCTCTTAGTCTGCGGAACTTGCGCTATGTTCGACGTCTCACTTGTACTTGTTGATACTTCTTGTGAACTGCAAAACATGTATTGCAGATGACATCAACATATTCACCATGCCATAGATGAATAAATAGTTGAGGATATTTGTTTGGTGAACATACTAGGAACAAAATGTATGCATGTTTACCTTTGGCATTGTCGTTCTGCTGATGTCTGGGATGACTGACTGCTCATGGCCATGTCACTAGTCCAAATTTTTCTGATGCAAGCATGTGTAGATGAACATCAGAAGGACTAAACAAACATATGCATTGTATATTGTCCATAATAGTTCCTAATGTCACATGCAGGGTGGAAGGAGATGGAATATGAAATAGGGTGTCAAGGAATACTCAGGAAACATGAGGACCCAAGGGTTATATTGTATGCCTAAGATTTTTTGACTGAAAAAATGTGTAACAGTAAATAGGGCATGATGGCGGGGCACGACGACCAATCTGTATATCGCATAACCTCAGAAGCCAGGGGCACAATCTTGAACCAACAAGCCCGACACCTGTAATCGACAAAGTGGGTAAGTCTGGAATAAGGTAGAGGCGTGACCATAAATGTGAACCCGTGAGTCCGCCAACCCGTGCACCAAGGAATTTTTGGAAAGATGACTAAGCAGAGCAATTAGAAAGAAAAAGGGATAATAGAAAATAGAAAAAGTAGAAATGGGGAAGGCATAAAGGCCCATTGCTGCCAAATAATCGTTTTCTAGTCTAATATTATATGCCCCCACCCGCTTTGTATATTTAATTTACTAGCACAGTTGGTATACCTTTTCGAAGATTGTACCACATAACCTTCTGTTGTTGCATAGAATAATTCATCTTCTTGTCCAACCAACCTGTTTCTTCCAAGGTAGCAATGCCAAATATACAATGAACATGAAGGCAAGTTAGTATGAAGAAAGACATGTAAAAGAAAGAAAAACAATTCTATTTATTTCAATGTAACAACAAACATAATACGATTCACATGAGAATAAGAAGAAAGATACGTAGTATATATATACAATAAAAAAAGGTGCAAAGCAATAGAACAAACACAACAAATACATAGACAATAAATGAAATACTCAACACTGGAATATGAAATAAGAGTACATGTATGCACCTCTATAACTCCTCGTCTAAATTCACACCAAAGAGTCCATCGTCCTCTCCATTCTGTTTGTTTAAATGTAGCAATGTTGGAAAAATACAATGGACATGAAGGAAGTTAGTATGCATGAAGACATGTAATGAAGATACGTTATTATGTAGGAAGGTACACAACATCTACATACAATAAACTAGGTGAACACATATACAGACAATAAATGAACTACAAAACAATGAAATATGAAATAAAAGTACAATCATGTATCTTTGTATCCCCTCTTTCACCGTTGCAGTCAAGAATCCATCGTTTTCTCCATCTATTCTGTTTGTTTGAATGTGGGAACACACAAAATACAATGAGCATGAATGGAAGCTGGTATTCACCAGAGAACAAGTAATATGTACATACAGTAAATGAGAATCAACGAATAGAATAAAAGATAGGCAGAAACATGAACCTTTTCTCTTCTTCATCCATGGATGCAAATATATAAAGTTCTTTCCTGCCCAAAATATATTACAAGCCACAAAATATTAAGAAATTGCATGGCCATAGTTCAACTATTTTGGTTTTCCGTGGAAAAATTTTCAGATATGCTTCCAGACATGGAAATATAATTTTGCAGTATCTTTCCTGTACATATCATATCTCAAGTACAAGATAAATTGTATCATGGTCACACCTTTCTGAGGATAAATAACATGTATTGTGATATGGACACATTCCACCATACATGGTTTATAAGTGCAGCTTGCACATGTTTTATTTTAACAAAAAAATAACGGATATTGCAATTGCACATGTAGTTGTACAATTATTTTTTATGCTACTAATTTCTATCATGTCAACACTGAAGTATCAACAAAATTTTACAGAAGAACAGATCTCGACCTCACTAGACACGACAAATAACACAACCGCATGTCCACTCGTGGGTGCAGGGTCTGAACACCATAAAGCGCCCATAATAATAATAATAATAAAGAACAACTCCAACTGTCAGCGCATGACCCCAACCCTGCAAAGACGAAGCAAACAAAAGAAAACAATAAGAACCAAACCAACGAGAAAGCACGAACATGCCCAAATGCAGCCCCAGGGCCCCAAAATCGTAAACTTGAGCCAAACAAAAACAACCAACAAGCGATGAACCAATGAACAATCAACAACCATCGAACCGGTAAACAACATATGCATCTCCAACGATTACGAAACTGCAGCCAAAGAACAGAAGGAACCAGAAATAGATGACGGGCATGCCAGTAGAAATAAGCAAACATTCTTACTTGCAAACTGCAAACACTGAACATCAAAGAAGGAATAGAAAATGAAATTATGGCATGGAAACTTACTCTGAAGCAATGAAAGGTAGAAGCGCAGGTTGAATTGTGAACCAAACAACAACAACAAGCAGCAACCAACGAACCATCGAAGAAGAAGCACCCACCGAACGAGTAAACAATGTATGTAGCTTCAATGATGACAAAATTGCATTCTAAGCCTAGAAGAAGTATGAAACATACAATGCGTATTCAACTCGCGGTGGACAACAATATTGTCCAAATTCACTGCAACATTGTATGGAAAATTTTGAGGAAAACTGTACTCTGAGAAGCCTATTTAGATAAACATTTAAGGCTGTCAGACTGTCTAAGGGCCTCACAGTATGCAAAGATTTAAGCTGTCAGGCCTGTTTGAGGACCTCGCGTCATGTAAACATTTAAGCTGTAAGGCCTATTCAAGCACCTCAAAAAAGGTGTCAACGATATAAACCTTCGGCATGCAAACATTTCAATACAAATATAAATGACCAATACTAACTAATAATAGCACAAATAAATAAATAATGTTTTTAGTTCTGTAGTTCGAACAATAAAAGGTTATAAACTTTGGAATTATCGATCACTATAAACTTTAGATATCTAAACATTTCAATATGATTAGTACAAATAAAAAAAAGTACCGTACATGAAAAACTTTGGATATTGAAACATATAATTCATTGGGAATAGCGAAGCTCGCAATAAGACCTCAAATCTATCATCCATAACATATATGTGGTTTTTTTTATTATATAAAAAATAATGCTTTTAGTTATGTATGTCGAACATTAGAAATTATGCAAAAATTATTAGTCAAACGACAAACTAATATAAAGTCAACGAATTATTGATCGCTATAGTCCCTCTATGCCTTCGTCAGGGACTAATAAACTCCACAAAATTAATTATAGGTTCATAGACTTGATGCCTAGCTTATTCAAATAGGATAATACATATTTGATCACATAACATCACTTAAATCCTTCAAAGTTAGTTTTCACTTTTAAAATCTCCAACTTTGTAGAGCGTTAATATCAATGGAATTTTTATTAGGTCGTAAGCGCTTTTACTATGGAGCTTATGTTTCTTGATGAGAAATTTCTGTGTGTAGGTTGTTGATTTGGCAACACGACCCTCGAGGCTGTTACCACTGTTGATGCAGTGCTGCCGTGTCTTCTCTAATCGTTTTCTGTGATATATATTGGAGAAAATCATTTTCTGTGATATATATTGGAGAAAGAAAAACGACGACGTTGTGATTTGTCTTGCATTTCCATCTCATCATAATTTTAATGAAAACCTTGTTTCTTCTTACGCAGTTTGAATTGGTGGCCGTGCTGGACATTTTCTTTATATTTTCGTTAGGGTTAATTTGTATTCAATTAGAGATAACAAACTAAGATTAGAGTTTTCAACATCCCCCTTAATCATAAGTTCGTTCTTGCCTGAAAAATTGCAACTTTTTCAGAACTAGTAATATGATAAGCAAATATTCAGAAGGCTTAAGATCCTCTCTGAACTATGAAAAAAATAGCAGAAGTTGAAGGCTTCTAATAAATTGGTGGTTTAAGGATGACCAAAAAAGTTGGTGGTTTCAGGATGACCACAAATCAATCTGGTGGTTTCAGGATGACCACAAAATGAATGTCTAGCATAAGCTGATGTCTCCTACTAAATGACATGGTTTTAAGTTGACCATAAACTAACCAAGCAAAGGGCTGAAATCAACAGTTACAAATGCCAATGTTTCCCTTTGAAAATGTAACAAGCAGAGCTTCACATCTTATGCTTAATTGGTGGTTTTAAGCTGACCACAAACTATCAAGAGCTCAAGGCTAAAAAATCTGAAAATGTAACAAGCAAAACTTCATGTCTTCCGCTTAATTGGTGGTTTTAAGATGACCACAAACTATCATGAGCTCAAGACTCAAAAAACTATGAATGGTTTTACGATTACCCCAAACCATATCAACAACGATATGTTTAGGAACAAGGTTTCATACCAGGAACTAGGTTGCATACTTCATTTGTTCACAATCTCTAAAACAAGGAACTAGGTTGCATACTTCATTTGCTCACAAGCTCTAAAACAAACTTGGAACTTGACTAAAAACTTTAGATGTTATTCCCCCCTGTTAGGGACAAGTGGTTCAAATTCCCTTGACCATCATTCACAAGTATGACCAAGAAGAGATCCAACACCTGTATAAGCCACTGGAACAATGTGTATGCTTTCACAATGCATACACGAATGAAGATCGAAGTATTGATCTATCATCTGATCATTATCAACTTCATTGACTTCACTGATTTTTTTGTGAGCAAACTACGAAAATTTCTCAACAGAAACATGTTCAGAATGGTTGGATTCACTGATTTTGTTGTAGATCTTCTTGCTGAAGTGAGGGTTTCTTGCAATTCCACCCTTTTACAATAATCCAACTTGATAATAGAAACAAATCATCTCAACATAAGGGTGTTGGCTTCAACCAAAAATGCACCCACTTACAATCATAATTCAATTTCAACAATATTTGATACTTACAAAATGAACACCAATAAGTATCACAAATTGCAAGTCATACAATTCTGAATAGACACTAGTTTGTGATTTTCCTCCTTCCTTTCATTAATTAGTTTGAAATTCTTGAATGAAATCACTTTACCTCATAGTGTGTTGATACGAAATCAATCAAATATCAATGCATTCTTTCCCACTTTACCTCATAATGTATTGATACGAAATCAATCAAATATCAATGCATTCTTTCCCTTTTCACAATGACGATCCCTCACCATCAATTACAAATCACTTGTTGCAAGCTTAATCCTTTTAACATGCAAAAACTCTTTAAATGGGTGATACCCTTGAGCGTTGTAACTCCAAACCCATACAATCAAAGGCTTAACCCTAAAGAATATAGGGTCATCTTTTAAGGACTTTACAAATATCTTTAAAATATAATACTAAAATCCCGAATAAAAATAAAGCATAGAGACATTAAGTTCTTGCTTTAGCAAGTCAAGGACGCTTCCTTTTGAAACTTTCAAACCCAATTATTTCAAGGAGGACCATTGCTAGATTGAGGTTGATCAAGCACAAGTCGTTTTGATTAGCTTCTCAACATATTCAACACTCTTCTATGCAGGTCCAGAGGGTTTCCCAACAATTCTAAACTGCAACCGTCATTTGATGCTAGCGTAAGCTGCTGGATTTTCCTTTCAATCGACCTTTGTTATCAATCGACTCCGTTAGCCTAGTTTCACTGTAAAATGATGCACTACACAATCGTAGATAGAGAGATTGGTGTCTTTTCTTTACAATAACATCATGCGTGCACTGAGATGGTTGGCTCTCCTTAAAACTCCAGGAAGAGGAATGCGAGAGGCGAATGGAGAGGCGAATGGACTTTGTCCCTGACGTGTCCGCAATACAAACAAATAATGAAGTTGATAAAAAAAAACACAATTCATAATGGCTCGCTTACCCACAACGATCCATTCACGAATATAATCTTGAATTCTTTGTTTGGATATGCCACCAGTTCTTCAAAGTTGTATATATTATCTCGTCGCAACCAATGCCTCTCTCGTTTTTCTTATTCTTATTCTTATGCTGAAATGTACTTCTTGTTCACCTTCACTGTTGGAGCTAAGGTTCATGCACTGCTATACTTCTTGTTCGCCATTATTAAACTTCTTGTATAGAGAAGGATCATGCATAGAGTGGTCGGGTTGTCTTAAAAAATAAGCAATAAAATCAATGCACCATTCTTTCACGAAGAATGAAAGCTATTTGAATGGCAACGATTCTGTTGCTTCATTGGCTCACCAGTCTTGAGATCACGCCCCAAGGTCGTACCGCTTCTTTCAAATTGTATTCGCTTCAGACAGAAAACGTAGGAGTGCGAGCAATCTTCTTCTTCATGCTGATTGTTGACATCCTTCTCACAGTGAAGAAAATGTTCTCCTCATATGGTTGGCCTTTGTATCTATACGCTTCAGGACAAATTTCAGTTGTCTCATAAAAATACGGTCATGCAATTCACATAAATGAGAATGAGAACAATAATATTCAAAGCTTGAGGAGAGTTTAGTGTCGTCTTAATGTTGTATTAGCACAAATGTGTCTCCAAAAATAGAGTAGAAATATGCTTATGGGAAGATATTAAATTAATATCTTGAAAAATCAAAGAATAAAAACCAGTATGCGTTCCATCCTGGTTTAAAAACAATGCAAGGAACATACATATTTGTACTCAAGAAAATGAAGAATCAAACGATACCATAATATCTCTCCTGATCAAAATTGAAAGTTCGTGTCTCCCAAAGTATCAGTTGCTCAAAACATTTGCATCTGATTTACATAGGTGGCCTGCTTGAACCAGGAAGTTGTCAACGATTATATTTGACATGTTAATTGCACTGCCAATTGATTTTCTTTTTCTCCTTCACATTCTCATTGCAATTCAACTCCATGGAAAAACTACTATGGATCTCAATATTATTATACCGGTGCTCAAGTATCATACATTGCTCTAAAAAACTAGTAGGACCATAAGATTATCTTCATGCTCTGATATCACTGTTAAGAATATAGGCAAGAAGGTAAATAACTAACAACAAGATCAAGAAGGCAATGAAAACAGATGAAAAATGCACAAAGCAAATTCAATTAATATATACATCAATAATGTATATATAATACATATTGTACAACTATCCTCTAACTATATGGCCTCTAACTATATGGCCTTTAAAGTAAGATAACTAACTGTGATTACAATTTTCAACATCAACTTCTATGAAAGAAATTCAATTTCTCAAGTCACTTTTCTTTTTCAACTTTCAACATAATTGTTTTTCCTCTTTATCAAAGGTGATTCAACTGAGACAACTAACTAAAATAAGATACCTAACTGTCCTCTAACTGTATGGCCTTTAAAGTAAGATAACTAAATGAGATTACAATTTTCAACATCAACTTCTATGAAAGAAATTCAATTTCTCAAGTAACTTTTCTTTTTTGACTTTCAACATAATTGCTTCTCCTCTTTATCAGAGGTGATTCAAACGTTTGTTTGTGAAAGTTTGGGGTGAACTTCCTACTCTCAACTAAGATATCCAATTGCCTATTTTTGGGCTTAACGGTGGTTCGAGGTATCTCTTAGAATACATCTAGAAATGTAGAGGTGTCAAATAGGCTTCAAAGAGTTCAAATTTTGTTTATGTAAGTATCTTTATTTTTAACTTTTAATTCACATTTTTAAAAGGTAGTTTAATCATGTATTCCTCTATAAATGTAATTTCTCAACAATAATAATAATATTAAGTGTAATTTCTCAACAATAATAATAATATTAAGTGTACTTGAGAATTTTATATCACTACTGTGTGAGTTTTGTGATCTCTGATTTGGTATCAGAGCTAGGTTGAGGGCAGTGAGGCTGCTGAAGCGTTGAAAGTAGAGTGTGATCACTGTAAGTGCAGAGAGCTGTAGTTTATGTTGTCTGCAATCACTGTCTCTTGCTAAGATCGTTGTCTTTGCAATATTTCATTGCTGCTGCTGTTGAAAGAAGAGAGACGCTATAACTATAGCATGGAGGCGCCGCCAGAGGAGTCATCACTGTAGAGCTGCCAGAGGAGCCGTTGCTGTTGTCTTTTCTATTGTTGGAAGACCGCTAAGAAGGGATCGCTGCCAAGAAGCCGCCAGGAAGGATATCACTTCCCATTGTGGAGGATATCGCTTCCCATTGTCAGATTGAAAGAAAAGTGGCTACCAAGAAAGAAAATTGAATGAGATATAGTATAATTAAGAGGGCCTAACGGTTTGTATTTGTTTGAAATTCATCTCTTAATAAAAGCAGTCACCTAGAAAGAAAATTGCCACCAAGCTGCATAGAGGAGAGAGAGCCATCACTATGTCTGTAGAGAGGAAGATCACTGCCTTGAAACAAAAGGGAAATCACTGTTTGCTACCACTGTTGAAGGGACGTGAGGATATGAAGATCAATATTTGTGAGAATTGTTGCTGCCATTGTTGTTTTTGTTCTTAGTGCTGAAGGCAATTCAATAAATTTTCTAAGGAAACTTGTTGATTGCTTGATTTAGAAATTGAGGAAATTATATTTTATTGTGCTCAAGATGGTCAATCCATTAGCGGTTTCTTATTTAAATGAATCCACTAAGCTACACAGAAAAATACTTTGATGGAAGGATACACTATTTGAATGATTTTATCTGAAAAAGAAGCCAAACCTGAAGCTCCTAGAAACACACTAGATTGGGAGAAAAGAGAGACCAAGGAAAAGGTACTCTTGAGAATGTCTGTCAAGGACAACATTATTCCACACATGTGGGAGAAAGGTACTCTTGAGAATGTCCGTCGAGGACAAAATTATTCCACACATGGGAGTGTAATAGTCTAAGAAAACTTTGGATATTTGTATGAACCGATTAATACAATGAGTGTTGTTTTTAAAAACCTCTCAATTAAAATAGAGGAAAAAGAAAAAATAAACAATTTTCTTTCTAGAATCAAAGAACTTAAAGATAAGCTTGGTGATATCGGCCAAAATACTTCAAGCATAGATTTGGTAATTGTAACTTTGAATGACATGTTAGATGAATATCAAATGTTTATTACCGGTCTTGCAACTAGAGAGAAAATACCTATTTTTGATGAATTGACATGTATTCTTTTGTAAGAGGAGAAACACAAAAAGACTTTAGGTCTCATAGTTTAGATTTGGTGTTGGTAGCCATAGAGAAACAACCATACAAGGGAAATCCATGGGAGAGGAACATAGGAGGTAAGGCACACCCAAAATCACATCAAGGCATGACACCAACAATAAGAGATACCTATGTAAAGAGGAATGATGGATGCTTTTATTGAGGTAAGTTTTGTCACTTTGCTAAGGACTATAAGAAGAAGAAATTTGATGAATCCAAATATATAAGGCATAATTAAATTTTGTTGATAAAGATGTCACAATAAGAGATGGTTTAAAAAACCTCAAGTTTTTTTTTATTTTTGATGCTGATTTATCATAAAAAAAATGATGATTCTAATACATGGTTTATTGATTCCGGTGCTTCAATTCATATGTCATGCAATAAGGATTGGTTTGAAATTTATCGTGAGACCAATAATGGTTGTAATATCTATATAAGAGATGATAGATCACATCAAATCAAATGATATGGATATATGGATATATATGTGTGAATTTGCCTAATGGTCAAGATAAACAAATTCAGAATGTGATGTATGTTCCCAAAATAAAGAAGAATTTAATTTCAGTTTCCACTATTGCAGATCAAGATTTAAAAGTTGAATTTGTTAAGTCACAATATTTTGTGAAAAACATATAGGATTGCTAAAAAGTTGTAGCAACATGACTCAACGTTGGAGGACTTTACAAGCTTGATGTCACAAGAAAGAATCATCAAGCATTGGCATCAACAACTATGTCACCGAAATAATTCTGACGCCAAAGGTATGGTCATCTGAATCATAATGATTTGATGTTACTTTAGAAGGAAGAGATGACATAGGGTCTTTTAGTTCTTAATAATGAACATGCATGATGTGAGGGATGTGCACTCGGTAAACAACATAGATAAGAGTTTCCTACATGTATACGTATAAAAGTAAAAGAAAAATTCTTGAGCTAGTGCATTCATATGTGTGTGGTCCCATGCAAACAAAGTCTCCTGGTGGAGCATATTATTTCCTTATCTTTATTGATGATAAAACTAGATACACTTGGGTCTATTTTATTAGAAAGAAAAGTGATGTTTTTGAATATTTTAAATATTATAAGAACATGGTTAAAAATAAAACATGCAGGTACATCAAAATCCCCAGATCAGATCAAGGGGGAGAGTAAACATTAGGGGACTTAATCAAATATTGCAAAAGAAATGGAATTCAACAACAATATACAATGACACATATTCCTCAACAAAATGGACTAGTTGAGAGGAAAAACATAACTTTGGTTGAATGTGCTTGACGCATGATTAAATGTAAAAATCTTACCAATGGTTTTTGGGATGAAGCAATCGATATTGTTGTGTATAGGAAAAATAGAAGTCCTCCAAAACTTTTAGAGCATACAACTCCTTTTGAAGCACTTTATGGCTATAAACTAGTGCATCTAAGAATTTTTGGAAGTTGTTCCTAAAGAATATAGGACAAAATTTGATGCGAAGGAAATCAAATGCATTTTTATTGATTATTGTACTAATCACAAAACATATAAAATGTATGATTCAAACACTCATAAGGTTTTTGCAAGTAGATATGTATTATTTCATGAACATGCAAATGGAGATTGAAAAGAGGATAGTCATGATGTATGACATCCTCATGATGACAATCATGAAATTGTCAAAGAAGAAGAAGATGTTGGATAGGTTCAAGTTGAAGTTTTAAGCAACATGTATACTTCAAGTAACTAAAGTACACCAAGAAGTGGTGAAGGAACTCCACAAAGCAGAAGAAGAGATGAATTAACTCCACAAAGCAAAATATGAGGTGAAGGAACTCCACAAAGCAGTTTAGTACCAATGATATCAACACGACAAACTCATACACCTGTAAGGTATAAATATTATGCATTAATGACTCTCTTTTTTTCGCGCGTGGAAGAAAGCATGAGAAACCCACCAAGTACTTCACAACATTTTGTGGATGGTAAATGTGGTAAAATGTTGGCCCTGTTTATGGGTCCTCGCCATGGGGAAATCAAGAGAGCTGAATCTGTGACGAACAAAAAACATGAAAACTCACGTATGGCTCTAGACCAATTGAGCTAACCCTTAGGGCTATTAATGACTCAAGTTATGAATGTAGTGGAGCCTGTAATTTTGAGCAAACTAAAGACCATACAATATGGATGGACGCCATGAAAGAAGAATATGATTCTATCATGAAAAATGAAACATGGGAACTAACAAAAATTCCTCAGAATAAAGTCCCTATATGATCAAAATGGTTATTCAAGTCTAATTTAATGTTGATGGTAGTATAAACAAGTATAAAACTAAATTGGTTGCAAAGGAGTATTCATAGAGATAAATAATTGATTATGATGAAACTTTTGCAAGTATAGCTAAAATGAATACAATTAGATTAATGAGTGCATTGGCTACTAAGTATGATTGGAAACTATATTAGTTGGATGTTAAGTCAACTTTTCTTAATGGAAAATTAAAGGAAGATGTTTATCTTGTTCAACTAGAAGGGTTTTTAAAGAAGGGCCAAAAACACCTTATATGTGGGTTAAAGAAGACATTGTATGGACTTAAACGTGCACCCAGGTCATGGTATACAAAAATTGATACTTTCTTCTTTCAACAAGGTTTTATTAAAGATTGTTGTCACAATAATTTGAGATGAAAGATTAGCTAGATCATAGACGAGAGTCAATGCATTATCAAAAGATTGTTGTCACAGGGATTTGAGATGAAAGACCTTGATCTGTTGCATTATTGTTTAGGCCTTGAGGTATGGAGAGAATATGGTAAAACACTAATCACACAAAGCAAGTATACAATGGAGTTAATTAAGAGGTTTAATATGAGTGAATATAAACCGATGTCTACTTTATTAGAATAGAATGTTAAGCTCTACAATGATGATGAAACAAAAACTTTGTATCAATTGTTGGTGGGAAGTCTGAATTATCTCACTACAACTAGGCTAGATATTGCATATTCAACCAATATGCTTAGTCAATTCATGGCTAAGCCTCATGACAATCATTGGAAAACAACAGAGAGATTCCTTCGATATTTGAAAGGGATTGTTAATTTTGGTATTGAACATACTAATAATTTTAATGTTGAGTTGACATGTCATTTAGATTCAAATTGCATTGGAAATCCCGATGATATAAAGTCAACCATAGGCTATGCATTCAGAATTGGACCCGAGATCATGTCATGGAGCAACAAGAAGCAACCAACTATTTCCTTGTGATCCACTGAAGTTAAGTACAAAGCTTTATACAATGCCAC
>ML795519.1:14939-46466 GCA_009831015.1 Picea engelmannii | reverse complement strand
GGAAGAAAGGTGTAGTAATTTCACAACCCGAATGCAGAAGACCCAGTTGCGCAACAATATATCTTGTCTATTTTGTTTTTGTTTCCGTCCCAAGGGTTAGGGTATTCAAGGGTTCTACATACAAGGGTTTTCCCTGTGTTATAGCTCTCTGATATACATGCGGGGTCCAACATTAGTACTCAGCCCAATATCTCAGGGCACCAACTAAGGAGGCTAGACTGTGCCCTTAGCCGTACTACCTGAATACCCAAGTACTAGAGAGTATCTTCCTGAGTGTTATTCTCGGTGGCACTATAGCATTCAGGTGACCGATCGATTTATCTATGGAGGGCTTCAGGAGATCTAGGTCAATCTGTATATAGGTGCTATCTGATACGCTACCACTCGAAGGGGTACTGACAGGGGTTACAACGGTGGCCAACATATGTGCGCTTAAGTACCACTTGTATTTACTGCGTGTATGAATCCCTGACCATAGGTTTATGTGCGTAACGACATATCTCTGTAGTTTTAAGACGCCCAAATACGTCTCTACCCTGAAAAAAATTAACCCACAAATTTCTGCTGAGGAAGGTGTTGTGATACCACTTGTAGTATTCCAGATATAAAATAGTATGCAAAACATAAATAATTAGYGAGGAATGGAAGAKAAACAATGATATAATGAGAACAATACYAGAATAATACCAAAATAACACCAGAAAGAGCACTTTGATTACTGAGAGAAATGTTCACTTGCTTCTTCAAGGGGGCAACCTCTAGCAGAGCAAAGCTCTATTACAATAATATCCAAGACAATACTTCTCATACCCTCTATTCTTATTTATACTAAATCTATCTATCCAAAAGAACAATCTAGAGGAAGATCCTTCTAGAAGTGCAAGCTTCTATTAGGTCTTCTCACATTCGACTTATTCCTCCTTATTGCTAGGCCTTATTAATATTGACCTTTATTACATGGAAATATATTATTCTACCCACTTCAGGGGTTAGGTAGGTTAGGTCCCTAACATGACCCTGCTTTAGACGACGTAATTCAACAGATCCAAAGTGATAACAAATCTGTTATAATGAAACTCTAAGCATCTGTATGAAAATATAATTTAGAGGGAGTATGCAAATAATTTCCGAAGATATACCTCTACAGAGCAACAACAGGATATACCTCCACTCTTCCACTTTTCGGAGCTGCTATTCACTCGTCTTTTCCACTTAGGCTCAACCACTCCACAACCAGTGAAGAGAGAATCTCTTCTACACATGCACTCTGAATAGATTCACGCTCCACGCAGCTTCACTTCAAGCAGTAGTGACGCCACAATATCTCCCAACAGAGCAGTCGCGATGCCTCCACACAGGCGCTTTGAATATATTTGCACTGCACACGAATATAACTCCTTTGACAACAATAGACTTATGGTGGACAATCCTTCACATAGGTCGTCGGTCAACCCTTCACACAGGTTGCAACCCAGGTCTCTACGCAGGTTGCGCACATCATCAATCTCCACACTCAAAAAAAGAGTTGCAGGTGGAACTCTCCATGCTCACATTGATAGTCCAAACTGCCCAATCAGCAACCTGACAACAAAAAACAAACTCGCCCAATCCAGCTTCATTGACATGTCACACACCTCTTCTTCCAGGCTATGATACCAACTTAGAAAATGGAAATGCGACCAACTCCTCACAGGTGAGGCAGGCTACGCCCGGATGCAGCCTAAGCAATGCCACACCTTTCATATTAATCAATCATGAATATACAAAAATACATCAGGTAGGGAGTTAGAACAAACTCCTAGGAAATAAGATCTAAATCCTAAATACAAACACAATCGAAATCGCCTAACTAATAGATTCTTTATTATTTCTCCAACATTAAATTGAAGGACTTCAAACAATATTTACGGATATACATCATTGAATTTAAAAGCTTTTAGATCCAACAATGTATATCCCAACCTACATAGTGCATATTGTTTACCATTAATGCAATCCTTTTACATTTCATATTCACTTAACACCCTGCCTCCATCAATGCTATTTTATATTCACTTAACACCCTATGTTGCTAAGTGCAATAATTGCCTCCATCAATGTTACATTTGTGGCAAAGAGTAATAATGCAATTAGCGATAAAATAACACTTCATTCATGAACTAAAAATCCTGTCAGCTTGAATCCCTAAAAGTGATACGCATGCATGTCTTTTCTGATTGATTCCGTCCGTATAAGGTAGACTTACATAGGGATGCCAAATAGAAGAAACAGAATAGACCCGGATCCAGATGCAGGAAGCTCGCTATTAAGCCAAATGGCACAAAGTCTTCAATCACACTCTTTCCAAGTCCTTAATTGGCGCTGCATAGTGATAAAATAATTTTCAGGCGATTATATTTCATACCTTGGAGTATTCTGCAGTCTATGTGCCATACATTTATGGCGTCTTATGTATACATTATAATTATTTTAACCCAACACTCGCGTCAGATCTGAGTTAGCGAGCACGTTCCCGCATGGCTTCTGTTTTTCTTGGCTGTGCAGTATGAGGTTTTCTCGGCTGTCTTTAAGGGCGGGCATTGACTCAGACCATTTGGGCTCTCAGGCTCTGGTGATCTACATTTCTATATATAGAGAGATTGATAGAGAGATTTCTATCATTAGTACATGTGTTGTAGTTTTCTCTGCTTTTGCCTTTGAGTTAGGGTTTAGAGTTGTGCTTGTGATTTCCAGGTGAGTAAAATGGCCAAGGGAGGAGGCAGTGCAGGCTTAATTTTGGCTGTGGCACTTCTGATTGCGTTTGCAAGCCAATGTTCTTACGTTGAAGGTGGCACGTACCAAGTTGGTGGCGCTCAGGGATGGGGGTTCTCTTCCTACTCCAAGTGGCTGTCCAAGGCTCCCAGGTTCAAGGCTGGAGACATAATGAGTGAGTGTTGTATCTGTTTATTTATTGTTTTTAGGGTTAAGGGTCTAATGGCTCTTAAATTTGATATATTCCTTCTCATATTTTAGATTGAACTGTTTTCTCCTTGTTTCTGATTGTATTAAGATTGGATTGGCATCGTACAGACTTCAAATACATCCCCAATTCGCACGATGTAGTGGCGGTGGGCTCAAATGACTTCAAAAGCTGCCGGGTCACAGGACGTGCTAAACGATATACCTCTGGAAATGACAATATTGCKTTGAAGAAGGGTTGGAACTATTTCATCTGCGGMTTTCMGGGCCACTGCGYCGGCGGCATGARGGTTGYGATCAAAGCAATTTAAATGATCTATAAAAGCATATAGGTTATTGGATTGTGTTTTAGGTCATAAAAGCATATAGCTTGTTGGATTGTGTTTTAGGTTAATGATATCGTTTGTGGGCTTGTGAGAATAATGAAATGTATGAGACAATGATGTGAGATGCTTTTACCAAAATAATAGAAATGATGAAGTGATAAAGGGTTACCAGATTTCTTCCTCTAAGAATGATCTTATACATATGGGGGGCCAATTGACCTGTTTATGGATTTAGCAAACAATTTTTTTCCAAGGATTACATTATAACTTAAGCTTCGTGCTGAAACATGTACAGCAAATTGATATACTAATGTGATCAATTAAAGTGGAGTCATTGTGTTTTGGAACAAATGACTCTCAAAACATTTACTGTATCAGGTATCATGATATAGACCTTGGCACCTCCTTATACTCCTTGGGAAACCCAGCAAACTTATACTCCTTGGGACCAGACTTACACTCAGCCTTTGAAACCTATGTATTAGACCTACGCCTTTGGTGGGACTTGCCTTGAGACCGCCTCAGCCACCTACTAGGAACTTAAACTATGCCATCAGCCTATGAACGAGACTTTACTTTCCACCCTTCACCTACGTATCATGATATAGACCTGTAAACTTCGGTTATTGAGATAGGCATAGGTTATCTTATTATTCACTTCATGGAGATTACATCAGATTTGCAAGTTCTCAATCTGTCTCTCACACTCAGTGGTCCACACTTGTCTCTGCCTCTACAGGCTTACATGTATTTATATACATTTACAAAAAACTGATTATCAAATGCAATCCTTATCCATATTCTAACTTGGTCTATTTAGTTGTAACCAAAGCATAATAATAGAATTCAATCCATCTTTAAAAGAATTCGTTGTCACCAAATAGCAACAAATGCATATATACAAATTTTCAATGCACATATACAAATTTTCATAACTTTTTCAACTATAATGAACAACAAGAACACTTTACACTACAACACTAAAAGACATTAGTGAATTTTGACCTTCCAATTCTCTTCAACCTTTGGATACCCTCTATTTGAGTCTTCCATTTTTCTACAACTTTGCTGTTTTATGAAGCGTTTCTCCATATATCATTTTACTATTCAACTTAACTTTGAAGACCATGTTTAAAAGAATTATAATTATTCATCTACCAAAATTGAAATTTCATAATAAGGAAAATAATTTCTTTACCTCTATAGCAATGATGAGCCCAACTATTCTCATTTGGACATTGCTATGATTTTCATATTTGAACTTTTGTTCATTTTTTCCTATGATTTTCATATTTGAACTTTTGTTCATTTTTTCCAACGTGATTTTTTTAAGCAAACGTGGAACAAAACCCTATGAGCTTTGAAGTTACTATTCATCTTAACTTTGAAGACCATGTTTAAAAGAATTACAATTATTCATTTACAAAAGTGAAATTTTATAATAAGGAAAATAATTTCTCTACCTCTATATCAATGATGAGACCAACTATTTTCATTTGGACATTGCTATGATTTTCATATTTGAACTTTTGTTCATTTTTTCCTATGATTTTCATATTTAAATTTCTGTTCATTTTTTCCAACATAAAATTTTTAGGCAAACCTATAATAAAACCCTGGTGTGGTGTATGAGCTTTGAAGGTTCTTGTCTACCTTTCATCAATATTTCATTCTCAAGAACTTGTACATGTGAAGGAAGCATACCATTAATTTCATTTGAATCATTTTTACATTAAAATATGATTTCAAAGTGAAAAGCTCTCAGAAAATGTCAACATTTTGTTTCAGAGTGTGATTAGTTTAACCTAATATAGATAATGTCAATCCATCAACTGTAGACATTAAACCATAGCTCATACTACTAGGGTAGATTTATGAATAAGGATATATGAAACAAATGTCCTCTGCTTCACCCAAAAAATGGTATATATTTGAAGATAAAGACACCTTCCACATGACCATTTCCTTCAAGAACAAGAAGAAATGAAATTTTCCATGCTTGCTCACAATGTAATATGTAACCAAAATCTCGACATTCACTCTAAAGCTCTCGCAATGTAATATGCAAACAAAAACTCGACATTCACATCAAAACTCATAAAAGTAAAATAACCCTTTCTCTAAGTTGTCCATAGATTTCTGATGTGATTTTGAGAAAGTTGTCCATTGAATTCTCTTGGGATTGTGAGACTTATTGATTTCACAACAATGAGACGTTTCTACATTCTTTCACTCCATTGTATCAAAATGCTTTTAATTACCTGTCTATATTATTAATGCTCTTGAGTTTGTTAACATGTTGCATGTGGGATTGGAGGTAGAGGACAAAAAAAAGAGCATCGGCTTCCTATCCTGATTTGTCAATTCGTGAAGGTACAACTTTTCATGAAGCACTAGTTCATGAAACATGTGAACACTAGGATAAGTGTTGGGCATCAGAGGCATAAACTCAACAAGATTCAATGGTAAATAACAAGAGACAAAACAAAGAACAACCATCACACAATGAACACATTTATTTACCTGGTAAAACCTTTCAAAAGGAAAACATCCATGGGGCAATGATAATCGATATTCTTATTGATCAAGAGAGAATTACAACAACCAAACACCGGCTTACAACCTTCCTTACACTCATCCCACACTCTGCTTTGCCTCTACCGACATGCATGTATATACATCATCTATCAAACAATTATGCAAACTCATCAAACGATTACACAAAATAATCAAAACGCATGTCCATATTCTATTTTTAGCTGATTTGGTTCAACTAACGACAGAGTAGTAAGAGCCAAGAAATCCATCTATATCCCAACAATCGTGGGAAATTAGTGACACATTTCAACAATCTCCACCTTGACAATGATTTACCTTACATATCATGGCCAAATTTATTCATCGCTTTTCTTGCAAGCCAAAATAAGCTAAACACCACTGCAACTTCTTTAACAATACTTGTTTTGTGAACATGTTTGCACAATTTTCTCTAGTATGGACCACTCCACCTCCATGAGTAACCCATCTTACAAAATTATGCCTTGTCCCATTTTGATATGTTGGACTGTTAGTCAAATGCACAACATTTTGAGTACCACATAACACCTTATCATGTACTTGTCCAAAATTTCCCAATAGATCTTTGCATTCATGTGAGGCATAAGATGAGGTACATCTTCTCTTGTCCAAGTCTCTGACAAGTTATGAATCAACATAACCACAAACTAAATCATTGCAACCACTATAGGTGATACTCATCGTGCCCCTAAGATACTGAATCACCCACTCCCAACATGCTCTTTACCTCGATTTTCCATGTGTCCACTGACAACACCAACTGTTGCATGTGAAATATCTAATATTGACCATTTCATCACATACATACTTCCTACTAAATTTGCACACGATATACAAGACATAACCTCTTCTTCCTTATAACTAGGACATAAACTTGAAGAAAAATTACAATTGAAAACTAAGGAGATATTTACCAGTTTCATAATATTCATATTGAATTTCATTAGTATCCTATTCATATACTTCTGTTGCAATAACCACATCTTACTATTTTTATCATCTCTGTGTACTTCTATGCCCAAGATTTGTTTTACTGCTTCTAGATCCTCCAATTGAAACACCCTATTCAATTAAGTCTTTATCGTGCTGATCTCAACCATGCCTCGGATTGCAACAAGAATATCATCAACAAATAACATCAATATAATAAATGTACAAAAAACACAATAGTGATACCTACCCCTTGAAAAATTTTGGCTCACCATGAAGGAATCAAACCTCTTGTACTGTTGCCTCGTTACCACTAGGCCATACAATGAATCCTTGATTTTGCAAACAAATATTCCTTTGTGATATTAAACACACCCTTCTGGTTGTTCCATACACACCATATATATGTTAATGATGATTTTGTTGGAAGTAGGATCCCACACTCTACATCCCTTTACTCCATCATCATAACTAGCAAAGATATAATACAAGCAAAAATTTCGAAACAAGATTCTAAGTCTGGAAGTAAATTACAGTTTACCAGTACCTGCAACCCTTTCTTGCTCATTTGACCTTGTTGTTGATGCCATAAACAAGAAGATACATCTATTACCCACTTCAATACTTCCTTCCAACTTATAAATATTATCAATCTTTTTTTCCTTCATCACCACTAAACCGCCTTTCGACACTTTTAGTGCTCCACCTTGACCTGTATACTTATATCCACTAGAATCCAAAACTCCTAGAGAAATCCATTTTTTCTTAAGTTCGGGTATATGTATTACATCCATTAACTTTCTAACAATACCATCGAACATCCTGATTCTAATGTGGTCAACCCCAACAATTTTACAAGAAATACCATTTCCCATAAAAAGAACACCTTCATCAACATATTGGTAAGAAGTGAGCTAATTTCTATGTGAACACATGTGGTGGGAAGCACCAAAATGTAACAACCATTCTTCTTGATATTGTAATATACTATAATTATATAAAACTTCATCAATCATACATGAATCTGTCTTAGCCAAATTTGATTCCTTTTTGGCGTTCTCGTCAAATTATTTTCTTTTCCAACAATCTTTCTTGAGATGCCTGGTTTTGTTGCAGTACCAACGTTTTCCTCTACCCTGTCTGCCTGCTCACTTAACTATGGATGTACCTCGTGAATCCTCCCCTCTTTCTTTAGATCAACTTCTAGACACCATTGCTTTCGATGTTGAGGTTTATTGACTGGATCTTCTCCTCATCTCCTAAGTCAACAAAGCTCCCACACCAATATCATAATCAATGGTGTAAGTTGTGCTAAACCACATAGATGTGACTAAATGATCCTAAGATTTAGGTAATGAACACAATAGAGTGACTGGTTTGTCCTCATCTTTGTATTTTACTTCCATACTAGATAATTGACAAATTAGAGTATTGAAAACATTTAAATGATTGACAATTTTTGTACCTTCTTTCATCCATAAGCTATACAAAGTTCCTCTTCAAGGAGATTTTGTTCGTCAAGGAATTTGTCATGTAAAGGATTTCAAGTCTGTTCCATAAGCCTGTTGTTGTCTCCTCTCCAACGATGTTAAACAAATATTCATCTGCCAAACACAAACGAATGGTACTGATGGAACTTTCATCCACATCTTCCCAGTCCTCATCTGTCATACTTGCCAATTTCTTTGTCTTTCCTGCCAACACCTTTTGAAATCATTGTTTCACAAGATGATCCCACATCTTGAGCTTCCATAGCTCAAAGTTATTCTTTCCATTGAATTTCTCCACCTCAAACTTTGAACTCTACACTTTTTCCATTAGCACAAACCTACCAAAAAACTACAACTTATAAAACCAAGCTTTTTTAATATGGAGGAATTATCTTATTTCAAGGTTGAACAAAAAAAAAAGGTTTAAGACAAACAATATTTAAAATACTTATTTCTTAAAAGCTTATAAAACAATCACCTTTTAAACAAATAAACATCCACCTCATTTATTTATAAAAGGTGATCCTTTATAACTCCACTCATTAACTTAAAATGATCCTTTATGAGATATATCTTGTTATTAATAAAAACAATCCTTCATACCTCGTATCTTATGTAGAATCATAAGATACTTGTTGGGCAGTGAAAGCATAAACTCAACAAGATTCGATGACAAATAACAAGAGACAAAATAGAGAATAATAATCACACAATGAACACAATTATTTACGTGGTAAAACCATTCAAAAGGGAAACATCCATGGGGCAATTATAATCGATATTCTTATCGATCAAGGGAGAATTACAACAACCATACATCGACTTACAACCTTCCTTACACTCATCCCACACTTTTCTTGCCTCTACATACATGCATAGATATACACCATCTATCAAATAGTTACACAAACTCGTCACAAACTGATCAAACAGTTACACAAACTCATCACAAACTGATCAAACAATTACACAAAATAATCAAATAGTTACGCATGCCCATATTCTATTTTTAGTTGATTTGGTTCATGTAATTGTAGAGTAGTAATAGCCAATAAATCCTCCCATATCCAAACAATTGTGGGAAATTAGTTGGCACATTTCAACAATCTCCACCTTGACAACAATTTGCCTGATATATCCTGCCCAAATTTATTCATCACTTTTCTTGCAAGCTAAGAGAATCTAAACACCACCACAACTTCTTTAACAATATTGGTTTCGTGAACATGTTTGCACAATTTACTTGAGTATGGACCACTCCACCTCCATCAGTAACCCGTCTTACAAAATTATGCCTTGTCCCATTTTGATACGTTGGACTGTTAGTCAAATACCCAACACTTTGAATACCGCATAACACCTTATCCTATACTTGTCCAAACTTACCCAATAGATCCTTGCATTCATGTGAGGCATAACCTGAGGTAGATCTCCTCTTGTCCAAGTCTCCTGGAAGTTCTGAATCAACACAACCACATAATAAATAATTGCAATCACTGTAGGTGATACTCGTCGTGCTTCTAAGATACCGAAGAACCCATTCCTAATGCTCTTTACTTGGATTTTCCATGTGTCCACTAACAACACCAGCTACTGCATGTGAAATATTTAATTTGGACCATTTCATCGCATACATACTTCCTACTGAATTTCCAAATGGTATATGAGACATAACCTCTTCTTCCTTATAACCATGACATAAACTTGAAGAAAACTTACAATGGAAAGCTAAGGAGATATTTATCGGTTTCACACTATTCATACTGAATTTCATTAGTATCCTATTCATATACTTATGTTTTTATAACCACAACTTACCATTTTTACCGTCTCTGTGTAATTCTATGCCCAAGATTTGTGTACTGCTCCTAAATCCTCCAACTGAAATTTCCTATTCAACTGAGCCTTTATCCTACTGATATCAACCATGCTTCGGCTTGCAACGAGAATATCATAAAAAAATAACATCAAGATAACGAATGTACCAAAAACACAATATTCATACCTAACCCTTGAAAACTTTTGGCTCACCATGAAGAAATCAAACCTCTTGTAATGTTGCATGGGTACCACTAGGTCATACAATGAATCCTTGAGTTTGCAAACAAATATTCCTTTGTGATATTGAACAAACCCTTCTAGTTTTTCCACACACACCATATCTCTATTAATGATGATTTTGTGGGAATTAGGATCCCACACTCTACATCCTTTTAGTCCATCATCATAACTAGCAAAGCTATAATACAATAAGAAATTACAAAACAAAGATTCTAAGTCTAGAAGTAACTTACAATTTACCAGTACCTACAACCCTTTCTTTCTCATATGAACTTGTTGCTAATGCTATAAACAATAATATGCATCTGTTACTTCAGATGCCACTTCAGTACTTCCTTCCAACTTATAAATATGATCAATCTATGTTGCCTTCATTACCACTAAACTTCCTTTCGACACTTTTAGTACTCCACCTTGACATGTATACTTATATCCACTAGAATAAAAAACTCCTAACATAATCAAATTTTTCTTAAGTTCAGGTACATGTCTTACATCCATTAACTTTCTAACAATACCATCGAACATCCTGATTGAAATTCTTCCAAACCCAACAATTTTACAAGAAATACATTTTCCCATAAAAATGATACCTTCAACAACTGATTGATAAGAAGTGAACCAATTTCTATGTGAGCACATGTGGTGGGAAGCACCCGAATCTAAAATCCATTCTTCATGATATTGTATTATACTAGAAACGAATAAATCTTCATCAATCATACCCGAATCTGTCTCAACTAAATTTGCTTCCTTTTTGGCGTTCTCCTCAGATTCTTTTCTTTTCCAACAATATTTCTTCAGATGTGTTTTGTTGCAGTACCAACATTTTACTCTACCCTTTCTACCTGCTGACTTAGCTCTGGATGTACCTCGTGAATCCTCCCCTCTTTCTTTAGATCGACCTCTAGCCACCATTGCTTCTGATGTTGAGGTTTCTTGACTGGATCTTTTCCTCATCTCCTTAGTCAACAAAGCTTCTACAAAAATATCATAATCAATAGTGTCTATTGTGCCAAACCACATAAATGTGACTAAATGATCCCAAGATTCAGGTAATGAACAAAATAGCATGACTGCTTTGTCCTCATATTTTTATTTTACTTCCACACTAGATAATTGACAAATCAAAGTATTGAAAACATTTAAATAATTGACAATTTTTGTATCTTCTTTCATCCATAAGCTATACAACTTCCTCTTCAAGAAGATTTTATTCGTCAAAGACTTTGTCATGTAAAGGATTTCTAGTCTCTTCCATAAGCCTATTTTTGTCTCCTCTCCAACGATGTTAAGTAAAAATTCATCTACCAAACACAACTGAATGACACTGAAGGCTCTTGCATCCAGATCTTCCCAGTCCTTGTATGTCATGCTTGTTAGTTTCTTTGTCTTTCCTGCTAATGCCTTTTGCAATCCTTTTTGCACAAGCAAATCCCGTATCTTGAGCTTCCATAGCTCAAAGTTATTCTTTCCGTTGAATTTCTCCACCTCAAACTTTGATCTCTGCACTTTTTCCATGAGCACAAACCTCCCAAAAAAACTACATCTTATAAAACCAAGTTTTTTTTAATATGAAGGAATTATCTTATTTCAAGGTTGAACAAAAAAAAGATTTAAGCCAAACAATATATATATATATATATATATATATATATATATATATATATTCCTTAAAACCTTTTAAAACATTCACCTTTTAAATAGATAACCATCCACCTCTTAAAAGTAAACATCCACCTATTTGTTTTTTTTTTTTTTTATAAAAGACGATCCTTTATAAATCCACCAATTAATTTAAAAAGATTCTTTATGAGATATATCTTTTGATTAATACAAACGATCATTCATACCTCATATCTTATGCATAATCATAAGATACTTGTTGGGCAACAGACACATGAACTCAACAAGATTCAATGGAAAATAACAAGAGACAAAACATAGAACAACAAGCATACAATGAACACAATTATGTACGTGGTAAAACCTTTGAAAAGGGAAACATTCACATGGAAATGATAATAAATATTCTTATTGATCAAGGGTGAATTAAAACAACCAAACATTGGCTTACAAACTTCTTTACACCCATCCCACACTCCTTTACCTCTACAGGCATGCATAGATATGCAACATCTATCAAACAGTTACACAAACTGATCACACACTGATCAAACAATTACACAAACTGATCAAACTGTCACGCATGTTCATATTGTATTTTTAGCTGATTTGGTTTAGCTAAATGCAAAGTAGTTAAGCTAACTACAGAGTAGTAAGAGCCAAGAAATCCGCCCATATCCCAACAATCGTGGAAAATTAGTTGGTACATTTCAACAATAACGAGCGACCAAATAAAGATACCATGGTGGATGAATGATAAACTATTAAATAACTCATGTCCAACTCCAATTGAAATATATATTGGGTGGGGTGCGCTTCAAGAATAAATTCCATGCTAATAAACCCCGATGAAATCAACTCGGATATCAAGCTTGAACACCTCGTGGTGGTTCACCAATCCTCATTCATCTCAAGATGTGTGTAACATACTACTCGATTTGTTCCTACCCTTGCAACAATGTCCAAACATAAACAAGGGCAATGAAGGAGGTCGAATCCATTGATTTGACCAAGGAAAATTATGTAATGTAATGGATGCGATCTGTTGTCTAAACCAAATAACAATACTCCATATGTAGTGATATGATGGAATATTCAGGCGTTCAATCTATTATTCCTTTCGATCAACACTATTGGATCTGTTCATCAACTCAATTATTTGATAAGTTGTATCAATCATTTTTTTTTCGAGGTAATATCTCATGGGAAACCTCTGAGTAATTCCCTACTCCGTGGATTGTAAACGAGGTACTTCCCTACTTCATGGATGGTAAACAAGGTAAACCTCCAACCCTGATTACGTTCAGGCCTAACCCTAAGGGGAACAAGAGATTCCAACCCGTGACCTCCATCACTGGGGATAGCTTCACGTCTAGCTCAAAACCTCATAACCACTTGAGTTAACCCTTGGGGATAGTTGTATAGATAATTGGGATTCATAGTTTTTCTATTACATACTTGAAAAAGTGTTTCTAATCATTCATTTTCCATGTGTATCCTCTCCTATTAAAATTCTACTCGAGAAAAACTTTTCAATGTCATCCAATATCTCCTCGTTCACTTCCTTCCATGTTCACCTATGGGCGGGCTCCCTCGAGGCACTTCACAGATTATGAGTTTATGAAAACTTGACATTAATTCTATCGCTCTTAAGTTGAAATGGAATGTATAAGCATAATTGAGCTGATGAGACTCCACGATACAGTCCACAAAGGCCACTTCATTCTCTCTCCGATGTTTTTGTAAAAACATACTAGACAACAACTTATTTTCTAGGGTTCCGTAATCTATGGAAGGATATTAAGATTGCCTACAAATATTGGAGATCCAAGAGAATTAATAAAAGTGATATTCCATAAAAACCATGGTATTTTATTCTGTAGGACTAACAAAAGATAATATTTAGTGATCAACATCCTTTTGTTGTTCACGACATAATATTTCAGAAATATTGAGTTCTATGTAATATAGCCATACTCTGTAAATTACTAGTTTAGATCCCTCGACACATATGCCATTCAAATTTTGCAACAAGTCCATTACTTCATTGGGATTTTTTTACATTTTGAAATTTCTCATTTAGGTGTCAAAATGAAGGTTGAAGGTGCCATTGGCCACTTTTCAACCTTTATTTGATTCAAAAGAAAAAAATCCATCGGATCAAATTTAAGACATGCAATTGGTCAAAATTGTGTAAAAATTATACTTTGATATGATAATTTTAGGGGTTAAATTTAGTTTATGGGTTAGTTTTCCATGTTTTTTTCCAAAAAATGATTCTCCAATTTCCATTTTTTCTAAAATGATTGGCTCAAATTCTATAGGATAAAATTATTTTACCTTAAAAATAACCAAATTTTTATAAAAACTATATAAAACCGTTAAAAATTTAAATAATGTTACCCTAAGCTATTTTTCCTTTTTAAACTTTCAAACATCAAAATCGAAAAGCAACATCATGAATCCATCGGGTCCTCTTAAAACTTTAAAATATTAAAGGCCAAAAAAGAATGTGGCCATAAAACCTTATAACCACGAGGGATGAGCTTTGAAATGAAACACAATCTTTTGGAGTGATAAAACATAAATCAATACTTACTCCTTGGCAGGGATTCTTACTCCTTGTATTCACACACACAATATTTTGTATGATCTTTGATTGAAGAATTGAATTTTTTAGAGTGTAGAGGAATAGAGGAGTTTTCAAACAAATGGTCACGTTTATAATTTTAATGTCATTTTTACAGATTCAAAAAATTTCAAACTGCCTCTGATAGTAAACTAAACTATGTGTTTTTAAATTTGCTAGATTTAGAGTCACAATTCATCACTTGCATTGAATTCATAGGTTTTAACAACCTATTTTGGTGATCAAAACATCATTGTTGGTGGCACCTCAATTTACACGTAAAATCATTTTTAATTGAAAGTATGTGTCTCATTTAGGAGGATTCTCCGCCATAATTGAATTATGTATGTTTTTATTGGACATATGATATATAGGCTTTTAATACATTTATAAACATTAGCATATTTTTGTTTCATTTTGACCTTGGTAGATGGTCCATTGATGTTTGGAGGACCTCATGCCTAACACTTGGTGAAATTGTTTATTTTTCTTGAAACTTAGTCATGAGTGAGTCCATAATACATAATATCTTTAATGACCATTGTTATCTCCAATTTATAAGTATAACTAATGATATGATGTCTCTAGGTCCTTAGGTTGCAGACATGGAGTACTGAGAGACAAATGATTGACAACG
Source organism: Picea engelmannii (assembly GCA_009831015.1). Taxonomy (NCBI): domain Eukaryota; kingdom Viridiplantae; phylum Streptophyta; class Pinopsida; order Pinales; family Pinaceae; genus Picea; species Picea engelmannii. Next base: position 31,232 of record ML795519.1, on the reverse strand, counting down.
TCCATATGCACATACAACAACCCACTTAACCACCACACATCCTGGATTCACCACGATGGTGTTCACCACATCAACTTGCTTTCAGAAGACGATGGGTCTTGCTCCATGAGGTACAAGTCAAGTATTGTGGTAAGTGTCACTTTAATACTTGAGGCATTTAAGTATGTTGCATTTAAAGATTCTTTTGATTATAGAACTTATGCTCTTTTCCCTATTTCACCTTGGTGGTTGACATTGTGCCCTAGTAACTGGTCACCCTTAGGGATGGGTTTGCTACTTTTATGTCCCCTTGATGAGTCATGGTATCATTCCCGATCATACTTATCACTTTTCACACTTCACCCCTTTTTGTCTCCTTATCTTTTGGGATTTTTAGGTGTATTGACCCAAGAAGGGATTGAACCTCTTTTCATGGGAACAAGGGGATGAAGGCCCAAAGGGAACATAGCTGACGAAAGATAAAATCCAAAACTATAACCTTATAGATGCTCTCCAAAGAGGTCTTGAGAACAATGAAACATTTCTCCTAAAAAATCAAAGAGATGCAAGAAAAAAATTCATATTATATAGACATCCCACTCGTTGAGGAATCTACAGAAGTGCGTTACAACCTTTGCTTTACCCATATGACACTCTGTGTACCTCTCCCTTCAAGTGACATTGTGGTACTACACCCAAATATTTATGTTACCCATTGGGAGTACCAAGTTATTATGGAATTTAATTAATTAATGGTAAATGAATGGGCTTGGAAAAATGATGCATTGAAAACGAAGGTGCAACACACCCTCTACAAAGGAATCCATAAAAGAGGCAATACAAACCCTTGTATGTCATGGACCCCATGCCCAAAAGTCTTACACCCCATCCACTTCATCTTCTCCACATGACTTAGAGAGGGTCCACCTAGGAAACACTCCTTGACTTAAGGAATGATTCACCCAATATATCACCTTGTAAACCCTCCCATACCTAAACTCGGAAAATTGCATAGGGTCTTTGAGCACTTTTTAAATTTGACAAGGTAGTTTTGATGCACATGTTTAGGTGGTTCTTGTATTAGATGTGATTTTACTTTCCATGACACATTTGACTTGAGATCCTTGGAGGGCACACTTGTCTGTCTTTTTAGGACTTTGTTGATGGATGCTTTGGAGAATCAAGCCCATCTTAGGCCTTCATTGGGGCTTGAAGCCTGCAAAGTGGATGCCATGAAACAAACAATGCTAGAATACAGAGCTTGGATGTTTCCTTTGGAGGAAAGGGAGACACCTTGGATGTGACACCTAACCCATCTTAGCCCAACATTTGTCCTCGAAAGGTAAAAACGTCATCTTGGGAGAGCTTGGAATCACCCTTGGGCTAGGGTTTTGATGATGATGGTGAAGTTGTATGATGATTTGACAAATCGTGATGGGGATAAATCCTTGCATCATGGAGAGATAGCCTTTGGAGGCTCCATGTTTTCTTCTCCAAGGTCAATGAATTACTTAAAGTGCCAAAGTGTCACCCTTTTAGGGTATGTCATCATGTTTCTAGGGTTTCTTTATGTGTAAACTCAAAATTAAATTGTAAAGGGGAAAAATAAAAGGGAATGACCCCCTTATTTTATGGTTTACCCTAATTCTATGTGGACAAACACTTTTGGGAGTTTTTGTATAAATAAGTATCAAATTCATTTCATTTTAACATAACTCTCTCATGTGAGAAGAACTAATCACTGAAATTTGCACCCTACTTGGGCATTTTGGACTATCTCTCTCTTGTATAACATTTTTTGGTGTTTTCTCTTGGTATATTTGGAAATAATGTGGTGCACACCTCTTGGAGGCTTGATTTATTACTTTGGATGGATATTTCTTGGTAACCTAAGGTTTGTTCATACTATTTTGTGGAATTCGTAAGGAAATTTCTGCACTTTGTTGGTATTTTCTTCTAGTTTCATTGATATTATTGTCTTGAAATCTTGGGGGAGTATAAGGGGATACACCCTCCACCAAGGTTCATCTTATTTTCTAGTTGATAAACCATTTTTAGGTTGCTAGGAGGAGTAAAAGGGATTACACCCTCCTAAATTTAACTTTGTTGGTTTTGCATGCTCTAGGGAGTAGAAGGGCCTACACCCCTAGAAAATATGTGGATCCAACCCTTATAAACAAGACTCCATGTACCCAATATATTAAATGCACTAATCTAAAAATTGCATTGGAGAAACAAAATAGTTACATTGGATAACATGTTTTGTTGAGATATTTCAATTATCTAAAGTGGATTCAATTTTACATGCTTTTAGCTTGCTTGAGCCACTAGGGCATCTAGCTTAGCCAAGTACATATTATTGCTATTATAAATTTGTGCTACAACCATTAGGGTTGCAATAAAATCATTTAAATTTCTTTCTTTTACTCACTATTGAACCATAAAAAATTGCTAAGAAGCTACCATAATAATCTACTAGTCATTGTGCATCTTTTGGGTGGTTTATTTGTGATTTTTGGTGGTTGAATCTTGCTGATGTAGCAATTTTTTGCTACAACCATAATACTGTTACAATAATTCTATGAAAACAATATCTAAAAGCCCTCTTTTACCATCAAAGTTTGTGCTTGAATATTGAAAATTTATCTACTGATTTAGTGCTTCATTGTCCAACAACTATTTGATAATTTTGATGGTTAAATTTGCAGTAACTAGATTTTATTCTTTCTGATATATATATTTGTTATTGCTGCAATACAGGACACAAATATTCTCTTGCTTTTCCACTTGGGCTTGTATCTCAATTTGTTTCTTGTCTCGGGACGTAGGTGTAACACTTTGGTGCAGGTACTCAAGTCTTTGGCAACCATCTACCATCATCAAGACTCTTTCCCAAGCCCTCATACTTCCTCCATCATTGACCTAATGGGTTCCTCTCAACATATCTCTATCCTCCATCTCATTTTCCCTAGGGTCACCCAAGATTATCCCCTTGAGGTGATTTCATCATCTCTAAATCGAGGGAAGTACCTATCTAAGGTCATAGTGGGTAGGTATTCCCATAGTTCTTCCCATCTTATGGATTGAATCAGGATTTTACAAACCTACAATTTGTGCAATAACAATGATAACACGTTTAAGTATATTTAGAGATAGTTAGATCCAAGTGGTGCAAGAGAAAAGACTAGGATACTTCTAATGTGAAAAATGCAAGAAAAATAAAATTACAAGGAAAACCAACTGACAATGCAATTTTCACAAACTGTTCGACAACACATGGTATTCCAACATAGAAAAAACACCTTCAATGACCACCCACACAACCATATTAAAGATAAACACACCAATGTTTTTACGTGGTAAAACTCCAATGGGGAAACATTTACAACCCCAAATAACGTGTTCACTTGAGACAATTTATTAATGTAAAATAAAAAATATTACAAGAGAGTTTCTCACAATCGATCATTGACAAATGACCCTCCATGCTCTTTAAATAGAGATCATGGACCAATCAGGTGCTAAGCCATGGATCAATGTAGCCATTAAGATCAAGGAGAAGATGAGTCATCATATCACTCTATGTCTAGAACATATCCTGACCGTTAGATTACAAATACATGCTAATGCATACTAAAGAAACACACTTTAACCTAACGACACATTAGACCAAGTTGATCTTAACTAAATCTTAAGTGTCTAAATATCCTAACATCCCCCCTTAAGAACAACTTAGGATATTATTGAAATATTTACAAAGGCGACACAATAGGAGAAGGAAGAAGGCATTAGAGCCTATCCCCCCTTAATGCCAACTTCCTGAACTCCTAACATAGATCGAAGTCTAGAAAACTTCTCTTATGTAAGAAACTTTGTGAAAATGTATGGAACTTGATCTTCTGTAGGGAAAAATAAAACTTCAATAACTTGATCATGGATGAGATTTCTTATGAAGTGAATGTGTATCTCGTTGTTCTTATTGTGTTGATGTTGAATTGGATCGTTGGCGAGATTGATGACACATTGATTGTCGCACCAAAAGGCAGTCAGATGTTGTTGCTGGAATCCAAACTCTGAAAGGACCCATTGAAGCCACACTACTTCTTGAATTGCATTAACCATTGCTCAGTACTATGATTCTATTGAAGAAAGAACAAAAGCATGTTGTTTCTTATAATCCCAAGTGACATGTCCATAACTAAGGATGAAAACATAACATGTAGTAGACTTTCGATCATTAGGGTCGCCAACCCAATTCAAATCAGTGAAACCAACCAACAAAGGAATCCCCTCTAATCTGTAATGTATCCCAAAATGAACTGTACCTTGGACAATCAAAGTATCATTTTTGCTACTTTCCAATGGCTTTCATGGGGGGTTTTCATATACCAAGCAATAAGACCAACAAAAAAGGAAATATTAGGACGAGTACGAGTTAAATACACGAGACTACCAACTAACTGACGATACAAAGTGGCATCGACTTCAGGAGTAATATAGGTAGTAACAAGTTTGACTCTAGACGGAAAGGGAGAAGGGGATGGTCTAGAATAGTCCATGTGAAAGCGATGAAGAAGGTCACAAGCATACTTAGATTGAGAAATAAAATTTGCTTCCTTGGTTTGCAAAACTTGGAGGCCAAGGAAATAATGAAAATATCCTAAGTTTGTCATTTCAAATTTCTTTTAAAGGTTGGTTTTCACATGGGTTAAAAGTTTAGAGTCACTACCAGTGAGGATAATGTCATCAACATAAAGAAAAATAATGATGAGATGGCTTCCTACTTTCTTGGTATAGACATTAGGGTCAGAATGACATTTAGAAAAAATGATGTCAAGAAGAAAGCTGTCCATTTTGGTATACCAAGCTCGATGAGCTTTGTTAAGACCATAAAGATATATGTAACATCCCGCTCTACTTAGCACACTATTTTTGAATTATTATTTGAGGACACTTGCGTGCAAGTGATCTGAGTATGGTACATTGCGATTTCATTCATATTATGGGTTATATATGATGATGTTGAGGTGTTATAGATTATTGATTATATTGATGTTTATATATTGACAGATGCTTTTGAGGAGTCGTCCTAAGTGTGCAAGACACGTGACATGTTAAGGATGCTGATGGAATTGATGGATTCCATTGGACTCCACATTAAGTCAGGGAGTGGATAGTATTTATTGAGTATTTCATTTTATGCACATATAATGTATGATTGATTAAGTATGATTTATGTATATGGAATTATTGACAGTGTATTTGTAAGTGGATGCAAGCTTGACGATGCTTGCTAATCTGACTCACATAAGGAGTAGAGGGGCCATGCACAAAAACCATACATTGAGGGAGAGGTGTGGAAAATTCCCCGTCACATCCTACTAGAAATCTCGTCATGGTCTGAACTGTAGGTTAACGATTACCTAGTTTGAAAGGTCCACGATGTCGTGAGAGCAGATTGAGACAATCACTCACGAAGATTTCAAAGGAGGACACAATAAAGAAGAGTCCTTATTCCTTAGAATTCGATCGAGTGGAGTGTTGACTCCAAGGGTCAGAAAACTTCCAAAGAAAGTCTAAGGCGAGTGGCACCCTTGGAGCACGAATGTGCGTCTTGAAGGGCATGCTACATAATTAAACTTGAGTCAATAAATTTAGGTGGCCTAGAAAACATTTGATCCATATTATTTTCGACACGAAATGAGAGCGGAGATATAATAAAGAAATGCATAGATATATCGTGGATATCCAATAATATAACATAAATGTATGAGAGATGCAACCATAAACACAAATATACAATAATACACGATTTCTATTAATGAAATAAATGTACAGAGATTGTAAAAATACAGAGTGAAAGACTCGCTAGAATGGTGGAAACTTATCTCTAAGAAGAGATGTGACAGATACTCTTGCATTCACAAGAAGATGATTGTTACAATGAGGCTCTGAGGGCCTTTTTACCATAAAGAAAATCCAAAACCCTAACCGTGGAAGATGAAAAGCCAAAAGGTTTGCGGGCCTCGATGGGGTTATTTGATACGTCAACTTCCTGTGGGCGTAACTTTTGCATACGATCTCCGTTTGGGGCCCTCGATACCTCGTTAGAAATATCTATCCCAAAAAACATCGTTTAGGGCCTTAAAACATCTCCAGAAGTTTAGGACCCGAAAAACTGCTAAAAATAGTAAATTACCAAAATTGTCAGAAAATCGTTTTGAGCCAATTAGAAAAGGTGAGTGGCCACTGATATCCACCTAGATCAATCCTCCCTCCTCAAGACACAATGGTCTCCATTGCGTTGAGTGCCCAGGGGAGAGGAAAAAGCGTTTGCTGAATCTGAATCTTGGTGAGCTGTTGTTAGGGTCCTAACCCGCACAAAGGTAGAAAAATATATTCAGATGTAATAAAGGTCAATATTAATAAGGACTTTCAATAAAATAGAATAAGTCGAATGTAAGAAGACCTAATAGAAGCTTCCGCTTCTAGAATGATCTTCCTCTAGATGCTTCTTTGATAGACATATTTGGTATAAATAGGAGTCGAGGGTATAAGAACCCTAGCTTGGATATTATTGTAATAGAGCTATGCTCAACTGGAGATTGCCCCCTTGAAGAGGCCCGTGAACATTGCTTTCAGAATCAAAGTGTTATTTCTGTTGTTATTCTTATATCATTTTTGTGCTATTGTGGTGATTGTTCTGGTTATATTGATGTTATTCTGCCATTTCTAGCATTTTATTTCTGTTTTGCATACTTTTTATATCTCGTATATTACAGTTGCTTGCTGTGTTGGAGGCGTCGCGCTGCTCAGTTTGATGAAGTATGTCACGAACCTGTTGAGGCTGAGGCTATTCAACAAGTTGAGTGACATGAGAGGACGATTTGCAGAAGGAATCTTTGCGCTTTGCTGCAACCTTGTCGACCTGCTTCTGTTGGATAGAAGGTTCTTGGGGCGAGGCTGTAGTGGTTGTAGTGTCCTTTTGTTCCCATTTTGAACAGATTGTGAAGAAACTGAATTTTGTAGTATGAGATACTACCTTGCAGCATTGTTTAGGTGGAACAATAGTCAGAACTACCTCTAGTATTCTGTAGAGATGACCCCCCAGAGAAACAATGAAACTGCAGGGTCGAGACTCATAAACAACATGGCGTCTCCACATATATGGCTAGCCCAAGAGAAAATCATAGAAATCTAGTGGGGAAACATCACATAATACCTCATCCTTAAAGGGATGGATGCTATATGACAATCGAAACTGCTGGCTGACACGAAGATCTCGTCCCTGGCGAAGCCATTCGATGTTGTATGGCTGCGGGTGTGGTGTTATCGACAATCCCAACTATTTGACGACCTCTACTGAGATGCAGTTATTTTGGCTTCCACTATCAACAATAAAATGCAGCAGGGTCCCCTTCACCCACATCTGTGAATGAAAAAGGCTTTCCCCCTCTTGAGGATATGTTGGTTCTTCTAGTTGAATTGCTGCGGTGGTGACAATAATAGTGGGGTCTGCATCGATGATCTGTCTTTTACCAGTATTTTTAGAATCAGATTTCGAATCAGGGTTCAACTCCTTGTCTTTGATCTCATCCACCAATGATTGTTTTGAACGACATTCATCAGTGTTGTGCTAGGGGCTTTTGTAGAAATCACACCATTTTTCTGTGTGCTTCTTTATCTTCCCGTGACCCTTCTTTTCCTGTGGCTTGGACTGGTTTTCGGGAGACTATTTGTTAGGGTCATCTTTCTCATACTTTGGTTGTTGCTGATTTGCATACCCGAACTCCCGTTTGTTCTAGTGCTTAAATTTCTGCTCGATTTTAACAACATATTGATAAGCAGAACTGAGTGATGAGATGTCTAGAAAATCCATTTCAGTTTGGATGTATCTGTGTAGAGCCCCATGGTATTTCAGAACCAAATGTCGTTCAGAGTCTTTGATACCCAACTTGGTGCGCAAGGTAAGGAAGGTATTGGTGAACTCCGGAACTGTTTGGCCCATCTCTTGCCGCAGTGTGGTCCATCTCATATACTGGTCCTCATAGTTGCCAACAGGGTAATACTATTCCTTTACCACATCCACAAAAAATTCCCAAGTGGGCTTGGCCCCATATATTCCAGACTCCTCTGTAGAAATTTGCTCCCAATAAGTTTCCCACCAATGTTTGACATGGGGGAGAGATTTAAGGAGTGCGAAGGTGATATTTTCTCTGTCAAAAAAATTGTGAACAGAGAAATAACCTTCTAGCAGATTTAATCATTTGTCTAGGGCTTATGCATTTATTTGTCCTTCAAATACAGGAATATCAAAATTAACTTGTACCTTGAAAGGAGAGGTGCTTCCAAAGTGGCCGTTTGATGAAGATGCACTTGTTTCTATTGGTAGACGTTGAAGGACGTGGGACAAATTATCCATCATTTCGTCCCTCTGTCCCGTGAGAGCTTGTTCAAACAACAAATTGATATGATCGTCTGCTCCATCATTTTTATTTTCTTCCACCATGGAGGGTTTCTTGGGCATGCGAGAGAGATTTTCTTGAAGAGAGACAAGCTCGAGAACCTCTTTGGGGACATGCACTGAAAAAAAGAAGAAGATCAAGAGCAGCCTGCTCTGATACTACTGATCCAGATTATTTTCGGCACAAAATGAGAGTGGAGATATAATAAAGAAATGCACAGAGATATCGTGAATATCCAATAATATAACATAAATGTATCAGAGATGCAACCATAAACACAGAGATACAATAATACATGATTTCTATTATTGAAATAAATGTACAGAGACTGTAAAAATATAGAGTGAAAGACTCACTAAAATGGTGGCAGCTTATCTCTTAGAAGAAATGTGACGGCTACTCGCATTCACAAGAATATGATTGTTACAATGAGGCTCTAAGGGCCTTTTTAACATAAAGAAAATCCAAAACCCAAACCCCGAAAGATGAAAAGCCAAAAGATTTGCGGGCCCCGATGGGGGTAGTTGATACGTCAACTTCCCGGGGGCGTAACTTTTGCATACAATTTCTGTTTGGGGCTCTCGATACCTTGTTAGAAAGATATATCCAAGGAATGCAATTTTTGTGTGAGCAACATTGAGGGAACTATCATGTTGCTCTCTGTTTTCCCAAAAAACGTCTTTTAGGGTCTCAAAACGACTCCGAAAGTTCAAGTCCTGAAAAACTGCTAAAAATAGTAAATTACCAAAATTGTCAGAAAACTGTTTTGAGCCAGTTGGTAAAGGTGGGTGCCCATCGATATCCACCTAGATCAACATTGAAATGATTAGACCTTGTTTGATTAACTAATAAATTAAACAATAGATTATTAATTGAAAAGTCTAACAAGAGTCTAAGCCTAGGTCTAAGATTTGGCCAAAGTCTAAGTTTAATTTGGGGACTAATTAAAATATTAAATTTGGAATAAATCTAGTTCTAGGAAAAAGTTGGAAAAATCTGAAGATGGGATAAAATGCACATGTGTGCATAAAATTAATAAAAAATATTTTTAATTACAAATAATTAATAATCTAGATTCAACCTACACTAGTTTAACTAGAAGAAGACTCCTAATTAAACTCTAACTAAGATCTAGTTAGGAGACACTATTTATTGAGAAGCTGGGGAACAAAGATACACCTAAGAGTGAAAGTAGGAACACATTGAGGAATGTGAGGGAATTTGACTTTTTAAATAAATTAAAATTGATAATTACTGGTGTAACTTGGGGAGAGTGTGACACGTGTGTGAGTGAATAATCCAATTCAAATTAAATAAAAAGTTAATTATTTGTGCATGAGGACATGTGTCAGTGAATATATTTATATAAAACAAATATTGGAGAAGGGAAAGGGATCGAATTTTCGTGAGCATCTGCGAAATTTTTACTAGACTGTTTTTACTTGTGAGAGTTGGGATACCAGGCTTGTAAAAAGAGTGGAAGCTCGTCCTTGCGAGGGCAAGTCTTGGATATATTTTTGTTTGTTTTTTATGTGAGGCCCCTTTGTAGCTCAGGGGGCTAAGGGGGAAGAAGAGTACCCATAACATTGACTGAGAGGTACCGGTAAAGTCTTTGTAATTAACAAGTTAAGGAAAGGAAGGAGCACAATATTTTGAGGCATCTTCATTACACATCATTCATTGGTTTTGGTATTTTTATATTCTGAATTTTACTCGTAGCATTAATGTAGTTTTATGTTAGACTGATAGGGCCATTGTAGAATCACTGGAAATCCTGAATGCCAATTGTTACCATTGCTTTCAACGAATATTGGTTTAGAGTTTATATTTTTAAATTACAGTTGCTACCAACGAATAATATTTACAATGTTTATATTTTTAAATTTTGTTGTAATTCCGAAGGTTTTCTCTAAATTGAGCGGCATGATCCGGATTGTAAAATTGTTTTTTATTTGTGTATGGTCTATGTTTTTTAAAAAATTGTATTTTCATCCATATTTGAAGTTCGTGTGATTGGAGTCTATTGAGATTATTTAAAGAATTTATTAATGTATGGTTCACTAGTAAACTATGGAATTGAGTCCAAATTTGTATTCATGAGATCTCTATTGAATTTCATTTGAATTCTAAATCAAACCATTTTGTGGGATCTCTGTTGATTTATACTCTAAGTTCAAATTTTGTATTGTGGAAATCTCTGTTGAATTTTTTGTTTTTTTAAATTTCATTTGTAATATGGACCCCTCCTGAATTTGTTTAAATCCGAATTTATATGTGGATCTTTTGTCGAATTTGTTGATAAATCCAAATTTATTAGTAACATGGAGTCTCTGTGTGTTTGTATTTTAAAACCAAAATTTTCGATATCGTGGAAACCTGTTGAAACTTTTTGGAGTTTGACTTTTAACCTGTAAGGATTTATCCCCTTTTCCTTGACAAGTTATGCATGTGACCGTGGGATGGCACCTAACGTTGGCCCTAAAGGAGCTATTTAGAGCTTCAGAACTTCGACGCTCCAGAGGTTTCTTCAACTTCAACACTCTTTTTCACCTAGAGTGTTAACTCACCGAATTCGGTCTTAAACGAGGTTGACTGATAACTGTAGGTTAACCCTACATTTCCACTTTCCTTCGTCAACGATTATAGAATTAATTGAATGACTGGTGGAGATTCTCCTCACACGAGGATCTATGGTGGAGATTTACTCCACAACTCTGGGCTTCAGGGTTTTTCTATGCTTTCATAACCTTAGAATGTTTCACCTGAATCGCCACACTGCCGAAGAGAACGAAGATATGATGGCTTGCACTCCTCTTTAGATCAACGATTGTCGTCTTCTCTAGAATTCAACATTCCAGGAGTTCCTCACCTTTTTGAAACAACAACTTAATTTCACCGGAGTACTGAACTACCGAATCTCTAAAGGACGAAGGCTCAAATATCTAACCGTACTCGATCGATTGCTAGATCTATGGGTGTCCTTCACTCTGGGACTTCGGAAATTCAGGGTTCTCTTTTTCCTTAACATCTACACCTTAACTTAGCCGGAGAGCTAAATCTTGAATAACTTAGAGATCTATGGCTCACATATTTCCAACAACTGACGGTCACGATTTACTACAAACTTCGGAACTCCGGGAGTTCCTTAACTTTTAATATTACAACGTTAATTTTGCCAGAGTACCAAATTACCAAACCTCTGAAGAATGAAGGCTCGGAAATCTAATGATCCTCGATTGATCGCTAGATCTACCACTGACCTTTACTCTGGGACTTCCGAGCTTTCAGTTTTCTTAACTCTTAGACAATTACAAATTAAACTATCTGAACTCTTGAGGATCCTACGGCCCGCATCCGCTCACCAATCTACGGTGTAGTTCCACTCCGTGACTTCCGGCTTCGAGGCTCCTGTAATACAGACAACTCAGATCTGCCTAAGAGACGAAGCCCTAAGGTCTCAGGGTTAACAAGTACACATCTCCGGTCTAATCAGATTGTGGAAGGAATTCCGACTACTTACGATCAGATCCTGTCCACTATTTCTTTAAAAGGGATTTCACACTCTTAATTTTCCTCGTTTGAACCCTGCACACGCTTTATCTCCTGAGCTTTGGATTCTATTTGTTGTGTGCTTTTGCGCATCTCCTGTGTAAGTTCACACTGTATATCCTGAGCTTCGTTCTTCCAAAGTTTAAGGCCTCTGTGCACCGGTCACTGTCCTTCTGAACTTTGGGCCTTCAAGGGATTCCTGCCAACAGTCAGCGATTAAATTGGATTCCTGCCAACTGTCAATGATTAAATTGGATTCATGCACATCCTAATTGACTGCCAGCGATTTCAATGGCCCATGCAATCCGTAAGGCCAACGACCTTCCGCGTGGCGAAAAGCTGGAAGCGTCACCAGAGTTGCCTAGTCGTTCGGATTCTAACAACCGATGTTGGATGAATAACTTTTCTTTGCCACGCGTTTCCCTCCTTCCCATTGGCGGATTTGCAGAGAAAGATCTCTGCGTTGGATGTATGTGTTCGATTTTGGTCACCTTAGACGACTAGTTGGTGGAGTGATATGCTGGTAAAGTCAATAAAGAAAAGCTGTTCCATGTTCCCCTCGTGGTGACATTTAAACCTAATCCCACATTCTTCAAGAGAATGAATTTTTAAATGATTTATTTATACAGTTGATCTGGCTCCTTCGTTTAGGGTCCTCCCTTAATGATTGGTTAGAATTGTAAGTCCTCTCGAAAGCTCTCCTCATAACGTGACGTAAGGAGTGTTGTTTAGTCTTGGGACTGCTTGGGCTTGAAATTTCGTTGATGAATAATTGATTTAATCACTAGTTTACTTGTGCGCTTAAATTTAGATGTTGCCTTGTGCCTTAACCCATGTCATTACGCTATAGACGACGTGGATGCATATTCACTTAGATTTAGTGACGTGGATTCATGTTCTCTTAGATTTAGTTTGTTTCCTGCATGCACGAAAATTTAATGTATTGATTGATGGTTTTTGAATGTTTAGTTTAGTTAGTTTATTTAGTTTGTTTAGTTTATTCTTGAATGATGGTTTAAACTTAGTTTAATTCTGGCTTTGAAAATTATTGAATGATGTGTTGTATAAATATTTAGATTTTTCTGCTTGCGCACAATGTAAGGTCATTGTAATGAATGGTTGTTAGTTATTTACTTCTTACAGCGTGAAAAATTTAATGTAATGAATGATTGTTGACATTATATTCTCACACTCCTTGGATTAAAAGTTGAATGGTGTTGACCACATTGCACCCTAATTTATGTTTTGTCATGACTTGTTATCCCCGATTTCTAGGGATAATTAGGAGATCATGTCTCGAGGCCCACAGGTCCTAGACATGGAGTACCAAGAGCAGGATTGACCTGAGCATGGACCTGGAGGGTCCATCCTTTTCTTCTTTCGTCAGATTTGTTTTGTCAGCAGCAACAACATCCATCACCATCGGCTTGGTCTTGTATCGGAGAAGGCTCTTGCTCCATGAGGTAATTAGTCCAAGTATCATGGTATGCGTCACTTTTGATCATTATAACCTTTGGATATATGCATCTGACTCCTTTTATCTCTAACGACTGCTTGGATCTTACATTAACCCACTTGACCATGATTGGGGAGATTGACAGGGTGTCCCAGGAAGCCTGTACCCATGTGTTTTGGTTTTCCACCGGGGGGATTTCTGAAGAGCCATCGTCTGCTCCCGTCATACTACCACTTTTTCATCTTATCTTCTGCTCATTTATCCCATTCCCCTTGTCCGGGCATTGGATTGACCTGTTTGTAGGGTTGCACCTTATCGTGTGGGAAGAAGAGGCTAAAGGCCCAGAAGGTAAAAACAACTGGTAAAAAATAAAATCATAGAAATAAAACCTTGAGATGCCTCACCTAGGGATTCCCGAGAAGGCAATAAAAAGCCTCTCAACAAGAAACAAGAGGGACCCGTAAAATAATAAACAAGGCCTAGCCAAAAAGATAGGGGGTCTCATCACGAGCCAGCCTTTTAGGTTCATGGGTACCTAACAGTATGACATTGCCACTATCTGGTTACCACGCCAGGGCAGTGACCTTTGGTTGCATGGCCAAGGGAAAGGGGGTCTCATCACGAGCCAACCTTCTCATCTCTGTAAAAGTACTTGTGGGTAACACTGTCAGCTCTGGTCACCATGCCAAGGCAGTGTCCTCTAGTTAGACCTTAAATAAAAAGAAAAAGAAGAAGAAAAATAAAATAAAGAAAGAATAAAGGCAAGAACGGGCTTGGAAAAATTGCATCCATGATGGGTACAACTCACCTTCTACAAAGGCACCCACAGATAACATTATGCATCCACGTCTCTCACTCTACCCACTTGTCTGGACATCCCCTAGCCACATCACCTTGTTTACATGGCTTGGATGAAACCTTCTTGGGAACTTCCCATTTCTTGTGGATACTAGCCCAATAAGATGTCTTGTCCTTTTCTTTGATCTTGTATTGTGGATTTTTGTAATGTCTTTGAGATGTTGAACGATATATCAGGGTTTTTATGCATATTTTTGATAATATTAATGATGAAATGTGATTGACATTGCTATGATCCCTGTGACTAATGAGCCCATGGAGGGCGTAGTTTTTGATGTCCAGGACCATGCCCGATGGATAGGTACCACTTGGATCAGTACACATGGGGAGATGATTAGTTCGGACCTCCATGGGGCTGAAGAGCCCATCATATGGTTGCTGAGATCCCGTTAGAGGGGTAGAGACATGACAATGTTTGACCAAGGTTTTGCACTAGAGAAGAAGAGGACGTTTCACCAGAGGCACTTCGGTAGAGCCCGACCTAGGGGGAATGACCCCTTTTCAATGGAACATTGGCCTTGGAAGGATCAGAGCGTCCCCATCCTTGCCATGATGTCATCCAACTTCATGGTCATTCTTGGAGGCAAACTGGGCAAGAGGGGCACGTGTGGCATGTTGGAGAAGTCCCTGGGGGGCTAACGTTTTTCTCCTGGATGTCTCATCTACCCTAAAAGGGGCTAGCGCCTCCCTTGAAGGGGATTTTACCATTATTACAACTCAGTTAGGGTTTTAGTTTGACAATTTAATGTAAAAACAATATTCTGGTCTTGTTGGCCATTTTTATGACCTAAAATTAATTAAGGTCATTGATACACTATATATTGAGGGTTTGTACTCTCATTTTGACATAACTTATCACTCACTCTCCTAGTGAGGTTTGATTTTTGCGCCCTATTAGGGTTATTGGCTATTTTGAGGAAGGCGTACTTGTTTGGAGAGGAGATTTTTGGCAATTTATGGTGTTTTTCTTGAAGGAAGGTTTACAACTAGGGTTTGCATGCTATTTTCTTGATGATTTGTAAGTATTTTTCTACAAAACTTCTTGATTGAATGGTTGTAGTTTAATTTCTTGCATTTATTTATAAATATTGCTCAATCAAAACCCTAGGGGACAAACACACAAGTAGGTCGTTGTTTCATGTCCCCTGATAGAAAAACCTTTTAGCCATTGAAGAAGAAGAAGAGAGCCTAGCCATTGCTACACTCTTTCTTTCTTCTTCCCTTATGCTAGCCGTACCTTTAAACTTCAAGAGGAAGAGGACGTCCCAGGCCTAGGTTATCTACACCTAGGGACGTTTTTCTTTTAGGGTTTGATGAAAGAGCCTTGCCTTTGCAACACTCTCACTCTTTAAACTCTCCTGTCTTGATTTTACTTGTTTTTTGAGCTAGCCGTTTGCCGGGAAGGAGGAGAGAGAACGAGGCCTTGCTTAAGCAACACCGAAGTGAGCCTCTCTCCCGTAGAGTTCTGTCTTTAAGGCCCTGCCGTTGTAGCACCTTGAAGCCTTTCCCTCTTGTCCTTTGAATCTCATCCCCTTCAACTTGTGCGTTCTTCACCTTTTGATTCCATAACCCTTAGGCACTGATCTTTAGCCTCTAACGTTGAAGTGAAAGTGATTGAAACAACTCTTAAACTCTTCTAAATTGAAACCCTAACTAACTACTAACCGTGAAAAAGATGACGTCACACTTGGTTATTTCATCTTGACGCAACATTTTTTATATATTAAGAAATTGGATGGTGTTTTAAGCATTTATTGAATGAGGGATTGATTGGATACATTGATTGCTATAACATCTTGATATTTATTGGTGAAGTAACATTATTGCATTGCTATAATAACAAACATTGACTTCGTCAATATTTATTGTGCAATTGCTTATACATTGATATTAGATAGTCTATTGAAGTACTAACCCATTGAATCATAGCTTGCATATATATATATATATATATATATATATATATATATATATATATATATATAT
>ML795519.1:0-10996 GCA_009831015.1 Picea engelmannii | reverse complement strand
ATTTCTTTAAATAATTTTTTTTTTCAATCCTAAAAGTTTTGGGATGGGTGACTATTGGGGGAGTCCTAATTACTGGATGCAAGTCTCCGAAGTGATGATTGATGCTATGTTAATCATTTGGCTGGTTTCAATCTCACTTCTTCATAGTGAGTACTAAATGGACTATTCAAATAATGAGAATTATTGGTCAGTTACCACTAATAATCATGGATAAAAATAAAATTGATATCTAATCTTTTTCAATTAAAAAAACATATTTAAGCAAATATAATCTTTTTAAATTCGAAGAAGAATTCTTCCAAATATATGTTTTTTCAAATTCGGTGAACAGATTCCTTTCCCCTTATAAACTTGCTCTGTTATTTATTTGAACCTAAAACCTTACTCTGTTATTTATTTGACTAAGAAGGAAACAAAGATTTTAGTCAACTAGTGTGTTTAGAATAACATTATATATCGCGGTAATCCTTGTATTATATTCAATTCACCTGCTCCCATCATCAACGCAACGTTTGTTTCAAAGTGCAATTAACCAGACAACAATACCTACTCAATTAACTCTTATGAATTTTTTAAACGCTACCGCCTTAATGTCTTAGATGGATAAGCATACACATGAATTCTGATCTACCACCATGGTGTCAAGAGGTTGCAACAATAAAAAAGTGAATGAGACACTAGGTAAGGTGCATACGACAGTTGCGACAATGCATACGACACTTAACTAGGTGCATATGTCACTTTGCGACACTTATGACACTCAGGGTACAAAATTTTGGTGTATAACAATAGATATTCAAATCCTATTCAATAACATCACTCACATTTTTATAGGACTCCTTCCAACATTCCATACCTATATTTTGTTGAGGATTTTTTTATCATTCATTTTGGGAACCTTTGGGGGATAATTTGTGTAATCATATTTCCATATCTTCAAAGATCAAAACATCTTTACACCATTTCTTATCTTCCTATCCATTCTTGTATTTTGTTGGAGAGGGAGAGTAATTCCTTGCATTGGTTATGGAAGTCCTACACCTTTTTGTAACCTCTATGATAGATTTAGCTCACCCCAAACCTTTTTCTAAAGATCCTTCTATGCTAGATTTATCTCATCCACAATTTATAAAGTATACTACAAATTTAGTAGTGCTACTCTCATCTACGTTATAACATTCAACTTGATTCCTCATGAAATCAATCTTTTTTTTTGTAGTCTATCACTTGTTAAGTTAACAATATTGAATTTAGTGGCTTAGGTGTGGCCACTCCTGTTGAAGCTACAACCACTAAATATTATTCAAATGCATACATCATGGTGACCTCCATGGTTTCCACCAACACTTGGTATATAATAAATTTTCTCTTCTTATGTATTTGGTGGAAAATCGGTCTTCATTTCCTATTAAAAGAAAACAATTATAACCAATCTACTTCACCAATGGAATGGTCCATGAAATACTAAAGACTAGGACCCATGGAAGATGGTAATTCTCATCCAATGATTCTCCCAATAGAGGATGTTGTGAGTGCACTCCTAGGATTTTGTATTTGTTGACTAAGTGATCCTCTCCCTATATCGTCAATTCTCTTTTTTTGTTTTCCTCCTCAAGACTCTTCTCTTTTGCTTCTTCCTCAATTTGTTTTAATAGTGTTTCATATGTGATCCTTATCTTTTTTTATTTAGCTTATCTTGTTGCTTTAGCACCAACCTAAATTTATTCCTCAAATCTTATTTCTTTTCTTCATCTTGTTCTATTTTCTTACAATTTTCTTCTTCCTTTCTTTCCTTCTCATCAACTTCTATTTTTCGTTTGCTTCAATTTTTGTTGCTTCCTTATCTCTAGCTTCAAATTATACTTTTTTTTTTCTCAACACGCTACCTTACTTCATATTTATCTTTCTTCCTTTGGCTATCATCTTCTTTTTAGTTACTTCCCTTAAGGTTTCTTCTTTTAAGTTCTTTTTTTTCTCATTTATTCCTCTTTTTTCCTTTTTTTGAATTCAGTTTTAGATTTTTTCCCTCTTTTCTTCTTCATCTTTTGCTTCTTGTTAAATCTATGCCTACAATTATGCATACGGGAGTGCTTTCCTTTTCACTTGTTTTTCTAGGTCATCTCCATGAGAGAATGGCTAGGTCATAGCCATGTAATATTGGTGGTTCACTTTCTTGGGATCATGCCTCTTAAACTCTTCTTCTCAAATGTGTATTTTTCCATCTTTTTTGCTTCTAATTTTGTAGAAATTTTTAGTCCATAGAATCCCATATAGAGAGGATAATAAGGACACAATTTATTTTTTTGAGAAGATAATAGATAGTTGAAACCATGAAGGATGGTATGATAAGATATATCTCTAATTACCAACCCATTTGACAAATGGTTTGGAAGGCTATGAGGAGCTTTGGTTGCTCCATATTTTTTAATATATGCACTCTTCTCATCCATATATTAATCTCCAATTTGGTACAAAACATGGAAAAATTAATTAGAAAACCTTAGACATGGTTCAGTTAAATTCATTTCATATAAAGGAGAAAATAACTCTTCATACATCCTTGAGTAATGTCACATGTATTCATGCTCCTAGAGGTCTAAGTAATATACTTGGATAGGTGGACAATTAGTGTTCGAGCTCCATCTCATCTAAGAAAAAGGATTATCTTCACATACATTATCAATTATTATATAGGATGGCATAAAGAATTATGAGGTGAACTAGGTCTAGGGTACTTATCCTTTGTTAATTCATCTATCAAAGTATGTGATAGGATGTAAAACTAGTTGAAAATTGTTCCCTCCTTTAGTATGATATGTAATGGTGGAACCTAGGTCTCCTTGAAATGTGTAGCATTCTTCTCCCTATATAGTTTGATCACCAAGGAAATGTCATGTCTATAGAGTTCCCTTAAGTTTGAACTGGCATATATCCTTGTATCTCAGGCTCTAAATTGCATGAATTCAACCCACCACTTTCTCATGATTATGTGATAGTTTTCATTTCTAACAAACTTTTCCACCCATGCATTAGTCATTCATGTTTCCACTCTAGGAAAATTTCAATATGTTTCTATGTTGTTGGCTTCAAAAGAGGATATAAACCTGCCTTCATCGTTTTTCATTGTTATGTTGTCAACATTGGTGTCATCAATGATCCGTTTGATCATCTCGACATTAGGAAATATCATAGGACTGTTAGCTACATTATGCAAATGAGATCTCCAAATATTCAAGTATGTTGAGGTATCTTTCTCTTCCTATTCTGTTGGATCAATTGGTGTGGGATGCCATGTTTCTTCTCTAATGATTCAAATAAGTTCCCCATATATGAAGCATGTTGAAACCTGTGTTGTTGGAATTATCTGAGTATAATGACCTCATGGGTTCCCTGGATAAGGCTCCATGGAAGTACCTTTCTGCTTGGGATTATTTTTCTTCATAACCTTAACTTTATTTGGCACCATGTAATTATTCTTGAAATAAACAATATAACACATTAATGGATTTAGGAAGAAAAATAATTCTAAAAAAATTAATTGAAATTAGAAAAGAATTACTCCCTTTGGGTCAATTAAGATCGACATCTGAGGTATACCAGAGCATGGCTTCCATTCATAATTATCATTTAAAAATACAGAAACAAGATCTCACCCCAATTTGAGTAACATTTTCTTTTGAAAGTATTTACAAACATAATGCATAGCAACGCCAATATATATGAGCTAACACATGTAGATTCAAAACTACCACTTCACATTTTAACTAAGGAATAATCCAAATGTTGGAGATCTACTGGATGAATCATTGAACATTCAAAAGGAACAATGATCCTAAGTATTTGAAACAAAAGGAGCATGTGTATATAGGGGAAAGTCACAATTCAAATATGGAGTCAAAGGGAATTTCTACAGTAAATGATAATGAATGTTATAATAGTGTTTGTCTAGTGTTTGAAGCTACCAAACAAATGGTAGAATCTTAATCACAACATCAAACAATCATTAGCCAAATAACACTTATATGAAATATAAGGGTTGGATTTGAAAAGAGGAGTCAATCCAGAAAATTCAATGATGGTTTTGGAAACCTCAATGGGGGTGGATATGATGGTTTGTAGGTGTTAGAGGTGTCAAAACATTCAGAGGATTTGAAATGGGAATTGAGACACTAACTATTAGATTTACTTTCAAACATGCACTTCAAGAAAATTTGAACGTTTGCAAGAGTTTGGATGGACTATCCCAGTATTTTGAAAGATATGGTCATTCTAAGAAAAAGGGACGGGTGTGATTGACCATTGGTCTCCTTCAAAATATTAGAGGTGTAACTACAAAACCAACTTGATAAACCATTAGTGATTTTTAAACTTTACTCATCCGTCTCATTAAAAATGGATTGATGAATTATTGGGGTGATTTTCTAAAGATAAGGAATTAGAATGTGAAAATACACTTGATGAACAATGGAGAATTTTCAAAAGATAGAATATTTAAATGTGAAAGACAATTTTGTGAGCATCTAAGAGAAAATATGAGGCCTTCAAACAAGATGGTTGGATAGTGCATCAATCCATTTTGGAAGATATTATGTGAATTTGTAAATTCACTCTATGCAATAGGAAGTAAATTTCAAGAGATGAATAATGGGAAATGAACGGGCCTCTTGAACCATTAGGTTTCCTTTGAAAGTGTATCTTGTTGGGACACGATGAATGACTTGATGAACCATCAAGCCATTTCAAACTTTCGAAAAGTGGAACTTCAAACAAGGCTTGCTTGAATTATCAGGGCACTTTCAAAGTCACAAACTTTTGAAGTTGAAATAGGTATGATGCATCATTGGAGATACTTTGTAATATGTTTAATCGAATGTAAAAGTAGACTGAATGAACTGTTGAAGATTTTTTTTGAAAGGTTGAGGTTTGAACTTTAGAAGTGGCCCAATGATAACTTTAACTTAAAATGTGCCTGATGGTTCATTGAGGCAACTTCAAAGTACAATCCTCAAACTTTTAAATACGTCCAATAGTGTATCATTGTGGAATTTTGAATTTTTAGTGTATGGATCTTGTAAAGAGCCTCGATGAACAATTGGGTGCTTCATAAAATAATCAATTTCAAATGTATAAAATACATGAATTATCAGGGATATCCTTTAAATTTTCAATCTAAACAACTTTGAAATAAGACTGATATGGTATCGAGCCACTTTCAAAATCAATATTTTGAAAATCAAAAGGAATGATGATGGCTCTCTTTCAAATGAAGTAAACCATTCCCCAACAATTCATCAAGTCCTTGAAACAATTTTAGGGTTCCAAAACCATTTCAGTAAAACACCATCATAATTAGATAGAAGATAAAATCTAAATGGAAAATCTCATGAAATGAAGTATAAAGTGAATAAGTAAAAAATTCAATAAAGAAGAGAAATTTCCAAGTCTGAGTACTTGGGGCTAGTTGAGGCCTCAACAACTAGTTAGGCCTTGGCCTTGAGCTTCACAATAGAAATATTTATAAGGCATTTCACCTTTTTACAACCTTAGTTGTTTATAACTTAGTCTACATGGCTCAGCTCTTGTCACATAAATCACATCATAAAAATAATGCATTATTTAGTGAAGTATAATTTAGGGATCAAAACCGAGGTATTACATTATATTATTTTGATACTAAAACCTTTCTCATAAAATGGGGAAGAAAGAGAGGAGATGGGTTTTCTTCTTAGGAATGAATAGCTCAAAAATGTAGAGCTATGAAAGCTCATAATATAAATATAGTATGTAAATAATATTGAGATCCCATCCATCAACCATCCTCACATAGGAATCATGGGGTCAATGAACTAGGGATTTGTAGTGAATCCCTAGGTTATTAGGGGGTACTAGATAAACTTTGGTTTGTGCAAGTGAAGTGAAGAAACTGTAAGATTCAAATTTAAAGTTCAAGTCTTCATCTATGAAACATATATCATTCTTATTAATTGAATTATTAACTTTGTTATAATGGTTAGTTAAATTGTTTAAATGTTATTATTAGCTTGCATTTTCTCTTGGACATGTTGATTAAGTTAATATATATGTATATATGTGTGTGCATGGTAGGGAATTTGTCTTGAGATGTTAGAAATGACACTGCACTTTACTTGTAATAAAGATGTGAGTAACCTTTAATACTTACTTAGTACTCATGTTTTGTGTTTGTGCATTGAGAAATTGAGAAATTGAGAAATGTTATTTTGATAATTATTAGCATGGAATATTATTTATCTAAAAATAGGAAATGAATTTGAAAAAATAAATAAATTTAGAAGAGGTTATTATAATTGAAATTGCAACAATGGAGAGGAAAATAACTCTTCAACTAGGTATTGGCTTAGAGTTTTTAGAATTTAAAAAACTTTCTTAAATTTTTTGAAGGAGAAAAACATTTTAAACTCATTATATTATAATTAGTAAGATATATAGTTTTTGGTTAAGATAAAAAGATTTTAAAAATTCAATATTTAATCTTTCTGATTTTAAGAGAAAAGATAAAAAGTTTTAAATCTAGCTCATCACTATTTAAATTAATTTTTAAAATTTATAAAATAATTTAATTATTTATAAAATAATTAAATATTTGAACATGTAATACATCATATTTTGCAGAAAAAACAAAAACAAAAGTTTTAAACTTTCAAAATCACATCAAATTTTGAAGAAAACAAAAAGGTTTTAAACTTTCTAAATTTTGAGAGAAAATATAAAAGGTTTTAAGTCTAATTCGTGACTATTTAAATTAACTTTTAAAATTTATAAAATGATTTAATTATTATAATATGATTTAATTATTTATGAAATAATTAAGAGTCCAAACCTGTGATATATTCAATTTTGAAGAAAAAATAAAAAGTTTTAAAGAAGTGACTTTTTCAATTTTAAGAAAAAGATTATATATATATATATATTATTTTTAAAATTTTATAAAATAATTTAATTATTTATATAATAATTTAAATAAGTAAATAAATTTAAATTTTTGAATATTTTTTTTTTTTGAGTTAGAATTTTTTTGGAATGAGTGATTATTGAGAAAGTTTTCCAAGTAATGATTAATGCTATGTTATTCATTTGGTTGGTTTCAATTTTACTTCTTAGTTACAATGAATACTAAATAAACTATTCAAATAATAAATCTTCTAGGTATACAAATTCCTTTCTATATTTGAAAAAAACATAAGAAGAATTCATCCCAATATATGTTTGAACCAAGCTTACTCCGTTATTTATTTGACTGAGAAGGAAATAAAGCTTTTAGTCAACTAGTGTGTTTAGAATAACATTATATATCGCTGTAATCCTTGTATAATTTTCAGTTCACCTGCTCCCATCAGCAGCGCGACGTTTGTTTCAAAGTGCAATCAACCAGACAACAGTACCTACTCAAGTAACTTTTATGGATTTTTTAAACGCTACCACCTTAATGTCTGAGATGGATAAGCATACACGTGAATTCTGATCGATTCCGTTCATAAAATATAGATCTGCATGGAGATGCCAAACAAAAGAAAAAGAATAAATCCGGGTCGAGGTGCAGAGAGCCAGATATCAAGGGCAAAGGGCACGGGGATTCTTGACAAAAAAAAACAAATGGACCCGGAAACAGATGCAGAAAGCCAGAGATTAAGGGCAAATGGCATTGAAGCTTCCCACATATTTTTTAAATCACACTCTTTCCGGGTCCTTCATGGGCATTGGATACGTGAGGATCTGCCCAACTAAACCTCTAATGCGAGGCAGGTTGGCCTCGATGACAGTGCAGATAAGATAAGGACAATGCAGTTATATTTCAGAACTTCGAGGATTCTGCAGGGTGTGTGCCATACAGTTACGGCGTCCGATGGCACATTATAAATTTTTAATCCCAGGTCTGAGTTTCTTGCACGTTCCCGCGTGCCTTCGGTTTTTCTTTCTGTGCCAACTTAGGGTTTCTCGGCCGTCTTTAAGGGCCGGCGTTGACTCTTGTCTCAGGCATTGCTGATCATTTACGTCTATAAATAGATTTATCATCCCTCGTCTTGTACATCGGTGCAGTTTTCTCTGCGTTTCAGTGACAGTTTGTAGTTGTGGTTGTGATTGTGAAGAGATTAAAATGGCCAAGGGAGGAGGCAGTGCAGGCCTGGTTTTGGCTTTGGGTTTGCTGATTTTGGTTGCCAGTCAATGTGCTTACGTTGAAGGGGCCAGGGCCATCTACACTGTTGGTGGCATTCAGGGATGGGGACCCTTCGCCTACTCTAGGTGGCTGGCCACGGTTCCCAAGTTAAAGGCCGGAGACCAATTGGGTCAGTGTTGTAACGGTTAATGTTTTTTCTAGGGTTCATGCTCTAACGGCTCTCTGGATTGATTAATTTGATATATGCGTTCTGTGGGTTGAATTTGGCTTCGTTTTCTGCCTTCCTTGTGGTATTTTAGATTGAGGGCTCTTTTGTTTTTATAGCTAAATGTAATGTATTGAGATTGGATTGGGTTCATGCAGTCTTCCGATACAACCCCTCTGTGCACGATGTCATGGTTGTGGGCTACAAGGGCTTCAAAAGCTGCCGTGTCACAGGACGCCCAAAACAATTTAGGTCTGGAAAAGACAAGATTGCTTTGAAGAAAGGCTGGAACTATTTCATCTGCGGCGTTCCGGGCCACTGCGCTCAAGGCATGAAGCTTGCGGTCAAAGCAGTCTAAATGATATGAAAGCAGAGATATATAAAAGGTATTGTTTTACTTATTTTGCATCTCATCACATCATCATGAGGTTTTTGAGGTTTGTCTAAGTAATTTTATAGTTAGTATAAATAATATGTATTTTATAGTAGAGTATTTAATGTTTTATATGTTGGGATATATATTATGTTATCCATCTCATTATATCATGAAGTTAAATATTTTCATAATTCGTACAAACAATACTCTCACTTTGTAGCAGAACATTTCATATTTTATATGTTGAGATATATACCATGCTATGTTTTAGATGGAATTATATATATTCCAATATATAAATCATTAAATGCTATGCTGCAGAGTGTATATTAATAACTAAGCTGACTCTTTTTTGTTTTTGAAATATGATCTTTGTAATATATATTCCAACATATAAATCATTAAATGCTATGCTGCAGCCTGTATATTAATAGCTAATTCCTCTCTTTTTTGTATTTGAAATATGATCTTTGTAAACAGCTCACTTAAATTAATATGGTTATTGTTTTAAATACTTGCAGAAGGTTGACGTTGGATGGATCAAAATGAAGACATTATGGCAACCACTGAATCTTCAGACCCACTGAATCTTCGTCTGAGATCGTTTGTACCTCCTTTTGATAATAATGAGATCTATGAGTTCTAAGTTTAAGACATTATTGTGTGATGGTTTTCCTAAAAATTAATAGAAATGATGGATTAAAGTTCAATTGGGTTCTGAGATTTCTGGCCTGGATGAATGATCATACATAAAGTGATTTATGAATTTACCAAAGAAAGAAATGAACGGTTGATTACAGTGAAAACTAAGACTTCTTTCTCGACAGAAGAGTTCCAATGCGTATGGTTTTCAGACATGCAAGCGATATTGTAAAATATTGACGTTATGCAATAGCTTTATTACTTTATTAATAGTTTTTGTGGCAGCGTACACATTACTTTTATTTTATTTTTTTGCTATTAAGAAATATAAAATATTAAATTTTAATTAAAGAAAGATGATATTTTGAACGATGGAAAGAATCATACATGTCATATGATTATAATAGAAGGATTCCCTTGTTCCACAAATAATAAATTTCATACATCAACTTGATATTTGACTTGACATAAACTTTTTTTATTTCTTAAAAAAATGTTAAAAAAACCAAATGTTTACAAACTCCTTCTCTTCCTCATCCTCACAAGTACCAGTAGAACTCCATTCAACACTACATGTAATCGAGAGAAGGCTATCCACCATGCAGCAGCCCAATCATTGGGAAGCTGCTGCATGTTATATTAATTGAGCTGTTGCATGCCCATCCCATGCCATATACCATGCACCATAAAACTCCGATCCCACATTTTATTTCACGACGCGTTCATACATGACATGCATGGCATGAGAAAAGTTTTATGGCCCAATCCAGACAGCCTGTGCTGGCCTTCCCTCTGACGTAGTAGGTTTCGCTTATGCAAGTCTTCATTTGAGCGAAGGAAGGAGCTCCACAGATATCTTCTCCTCAAAATTTAGGAGTCATGGTTGCATCCAACTAAGAATATCTGAGGGTTCTTTGATGCGAATTCGAGTATAGAAAATCGTGTAACGGAATTCATGGCGCTTTGTTGAGCTCCAAACTCTACTGGCTCTTCCACTCATAAATGAAAGAACCTTCGTTCCCTTGCCTCGATGCGAAGCCATGTGCCAGTGCTGGGTTTTGTATATGCAAGTGAAAGAGATGCGCTCTGGAGAAATCTCTCAAAGCATCCCTAAGGCCTGTAACCAAACATTTCGAAGAAGCGCATAGTAAATAATTACAAAAAAACATTGTTGCAGCTCAATGGACGAATAGGTATATCATGGTCCTCTCCTCTCGTCTCGGTTTCACCGTTGTGTTCGGCGTTCGAATCTCGGTGCAGTCTGTCAAACATGTCAGAGACGCTCAGAAAACGAGGCCGAGAGCAAGGGTTTCTGCCAGATTCCATTGATGTACGAGAATCCAAACGCTTCAATGGTGAAGAAACGTACCGGTTTTGTCATCTGCTGCAATTAGACAAAACCCCAGTTGAAGAAGAAGAATTCACGAGGATTTCTTAACTGGTGTCATGAGAATCCTGGAGGAAGAGATCAGCGCGACATGTTCCACTTTTTATGCCCCCAACTCGGAGGATAATTTGCCGGCCTCCGATATCTCTAGCAGCCAAAGCCTCGTTTCGGACTCGGGGATTGATCTGTGCTATCTCTTAGAGGCTTTGGATGATGATCTCGGCATTCCCT
>ML795518.1:347195-367810 GCA_009831015.1 Picea engelmannii | reverse complement strand
AATAAATTTAATGGAGAAATTAGAAGTGGGTTAACCTTAAAATAAGGAAAGTGGGGCCAAGTGACCTAGAAGATGTTTTTAAGGAAGCTACTTGGAGAGTATAAATAAGAGGCAAGGCTCTCTCATTTTAATCACACTTGAGATATTGAATATCTATAGGTTTCTGAGGTAACCAAGGATATCTAAGCCGAAATTCTAAGGGAAGGTGAAGAAAAGAAGGCCAAAATGCAAGGAAGGATAAATTATTTTGATGGTGCTTTCTAAGGTATGTTATTTACAAGTCATCTCACCATTTTCGCTATAATGTTTTTTATATAATGATTCAGACCATTAAATTGATATTCCATTGAGAAAACATATCCAAGTATTTGTGGTAAAAAATTCAACTTGCAGGTCATTGTATTTTTGGAGTTACACTCTATGGAAAATAGGGTTTGTGGCTAGTCCTGAAACTAGTCAAAATCAGATGTTTTAGGTAAAAACGTCATAAACTCTTCATAACATATCCACATTCAGTGAACCCAAATATGTTATTTAGGTTACAGTATGCAGTATGTTGTATAATAATTTCAAATCAATTCAACAAATATTCTGTGCGGCACATGCTCTACAAGGTCGCTCTCTAGAATAAGCCAACATTCAGCAAGGTATGCCATTTTTGCTATAAATCCTTTTCTGAGAGGTTCCAAGTAGTGAAACCTAGAGGAATTGCATTAAACACATTGAATAACATTATGTATTAGTTTCATATATTTATACATTACAGGTACAAATTTATGATTAATTCAAGTTAGGGTTGTTGACTAATCCAAAACTAGGCATGTGAGACTAAAGAAAAGTTTGATGAAAATGCTAGTATCTTGTTGTTTAAGTTAAGGAAGGTTTGTAGGAGTGTGATCATATACACTAGGTCTATTATAGAGCTACAAATCATATTTGGATGACGAAATTTATGAGGAATGTTTGTTGAGGTACATGTTGAGTACATGGTTAAGACAAGTAGTTGATGAGTTGACACATACATGAGGTGTATAGTTGATGATGTTGGTACATATTGATGATTCATAGTTTATGAGTAGTTGAAACATGATTGGTACATACTTGGTACATGGTTGGATGCACTTGTTTATGGTACAGTTTGATTACAAGTTATTTGGTACAGGTTGGTGCATGGTTGATGCACTTGTTTATGGTACAGGTTGATTACAGGTTGAGGTACAGGTTGATGCATGGTTGATGCATGGTTTATATTTATTGGTATAGGTTTAGTGATATATATCACAATGATAGGTTGACAGTGGTTCCATCATTCTACTTCTACTTCAGGGTGGTAGGACGGGGCAAGGATAGGTGGTTGTAGCTGGAGAACATAGGGGGTTGTAGCCTTCTTCTGGTTGTAGCCAGAGAATTGGGGAGTTGGAGCTTCCCTCGGGTTGTAGCCTGAGAAAGGAGGGGGTTGGAGCCTCCTTCTAGTTACATATGGAAAAAAAAGGAATTTGGTGCTTCCAATTAATGTAATTCTTCAAGACATAAGAAAAAGCATTCTGTGGTTTTCTCCCGATTTGGGTTTCCACGTAAAACACTTGTGTACTGTGTATGTGCATGTTTGTTCATTTCTTATTTACTCTAAAGTTATTATATGATAATGCTTCATTGATATAACACTTGGATTATATGGTTAAAAAGGATTAAATTGCTCTATTACTGATTCACCCCCCCTCTTAGTAATCCAACACATATGTCATCTAGAAGCCCCAAAAGGTCAAAGTAGTCAAAGTGGTTTAAGAGATTTTAAAAGATAAATAATAAAGTGAAGTGATGAGTGTACTATAATTCAAATTGAATTCAAAATAAATTAATTCAATAATAAATTTAATGGAGAAATTAGAAGCAGGTTAACACTAAAATAAGGAAAGTGGGCAAAGTGACCTAAAAGATGTTTTTAAGGAAGCTACTTGAAGAGTATAAATAAGAGGCAAGGCTCTCTAATTTTAGAAACACTTGAGCATATTGAATACCTATAGGTTTCTGAGCTAACAAAAGGATATCTAAGCCGAATTTCTGAGGAAAGTGAAGAAGAGAAGGATGAAATTCAAGGAAGGATAAATTCTTTTGATGATGCTTTCTAAGGTATGTTTTTTTCCGGTCATCTCACCATTTTCACAATAAATTGTTTTCTAGAATTATTCAGACCATGAAATTTATACACCATTGAGGAAACATATCCAAGTATATGTGGTAAACAATTCATCTTGTGGGTTGTTGTATTTTTGGAGTTACACTCCGTGGAAAATAGGGTTTGTGGCTAGTCCTGAAACTAATCAAAAAAAGGTGTTTCAGGTAAAAACGTCATAACGTATTCACAATAGATCCAAATTTAGTAATACCAAATGTTGTGGTTAGATTACAGTCTTTAGTATTATTTGTAACAGTTTTATATCAATTCAAAAAATATTTCGTGCGGGTAACACTCTACAAGGTTGCTCTCTAGAATAAGCCACAATTCAGCAAGCTGTGCCATTTTTTCCATAACTCCTTTTCTGAGAGGTTCCAAGTAGTGACACCTGGAGGAATTTCATAAAACACACTGAATAACATTGTGTATCAATTTCATATATTTAATCATTATGGATACAAAGTTATTATCATTTCAAGTTAGGGTTGTTGACTAATCCAAAACTAGTCTAGTGAGACTGCATAAACGTTTGACGAAAATGCTAGTCTGTTGTTGTTAAAGTTAAGGAAGGTTTGCAGGTATGTGATTTTATACACTAGGTATATTATAGAGTTACAAATCATATTTGGATGATGAAATTGAAGAGGGATTTTGGTTGAGGTACAAGTTGGGTACATGGTTGAGACAAGTAGTTGATGAGTTGGCACAAACATGAGGTGTATAATTGATTATGTTGGTACGTATTGATGAGTCATAGTTGATGAGTACTTAACACATGATTGGTACATACTTGGTACATGGTTGGTTGTAATTTTTATGGTACAGTTTGATTACAAATTGTTTGGTACAGGTTGGTGCATGGTTGATACACTTGTTTATGGTACATGTTGATTACAAGTTGAGGTACATGTTGATGCATGGTTGATGCATAGTTCAGGTTTATTGGTACTTGTTTATAGTGGTATATCTCACAGTGATAGTATGATAGTGGTTCCATCATTCTACTTCTACTTCAGGGTGGTTGGACGGGGCAATGAGAGGTCATTGTAGCCACCTTCCGGTTGTATCCAGAGAACATAGGGGGTTGTAGCCTCCTTCTGGTTGTAGCCATAGAGTTGGGGAGTTGAATTTTTCCTTAGGTTGTAGCCTGAGAAACTAGGGGGTTGGAGGCTCCTTCCAATTACAGCTGGAAAACAAAGGAAGTTGGTGCTTCCAATGAATGTAATTCTTCAAGACATAAGATAAAACATTCCATGGTTTTCTCCTGATTTTGGTTTCCACATAAAACATTGGTGTACTATATATTGTGTGAGTGTTCATTTCTTATTGCTCATTATTGGATAATAATTCTACATTGATATAAAACTTGGATTATTTGGAGAAAAAGGATTATAATTACGTTATTACTGATTCACCCCCCTCTTAGTAATCCAATAGTAAGAACCCCAGACATTAACCCATAGGTGTGTTAGGAACCATCAACTGACAAAAAGAATGCAAAGGTGATAACCTTGGAAGAACTTTCTCAAATCCTAGCAGTAACTAGGATTTCTTCTTTTCAGGAAGAACATATTTTTGTAGTAGCCAAAAGTTTATCTACCTCTCTGGAAATATTAGAAGAATCAAGGTCCTATGAGCTACAAAATGATTTTCCTTGCCAAACTGTGAAGGAAGATGAAAAATTATGGACTACATCCGGTGGAGAGAAATCACTAAGACCTGAGATTGAGGGGTTCTCAACATCCATCTTAGTAGATCCTTTATGTACTTCAGAAATCAATCATCCAAAAGAAGAGGATCTGCATAGCATGATGAAGGAGAGCATATAAATTATTGTTGATAAACATCAAGATTACATTGAGATTTGGTTTCAAGAGGTCATCAGGCCACAATACTATTTTCTCCTTCAACACCTTCTGATGCCAAAACAAGTAGGTTGGTGTGTTCTTCATATCCAAGTAATCCCTGTGATAAATCTTCCATATGTGGATATGGGTATGCTTCTTATCTTACTGCGCACATGGTTACATTGGAAAAGTTACTACACTTGACTAAATATTTTCCTTTCTTTTTAGGTAGGGTAGGATAATGAATAAAGGTTGTATGTTGTTAGTTTACCTTAAAGTTTACTACAGACCCACTTTGTGTTTTATTTTTAATAAAGGAGCTAAGATAAATATAGTATTGATAGTTTAAAATTTGTTTTTTCTTGTACCATACATAATCCAGACTACTGACTATAAACAATAGCCTAAAGACCAAACTTTAATACATTATGGGGATTTACTTAAATTTTAAAAGGTCTACATAGTAATACCTATAGCTAACTTGTACATCCTAGTTTCATATCAAAGCTTGTTATTCAAGCATATTTATCAAATAGTAGCAAGAGAGTGAATGAAACTTCTACTTATGAGAGAACACTACTATAATCTTGTATGAAGAAGATATACTTAGGGACTAGAGACATCTTTAAGTCATTCTCTTATGGCCTCATCCACTATAAATTAAGTAAGTTTAACAATGACATGTCTTTGGACTAATATAACTTCATAAGTATATTTTTCATGGGAACAATCTTTTATGGGAAATTTATAGAGTGTCCTCTAACCCATATACCATCCCATTTCGTAAAATAAATTTTAGAGCTACCTCCCCATATTCTTACAAAATGAAATCTTTATATACAAAAAAAATATTAAAATATGGTGGACCAGTCTCTGCTGTAAAAGGGTGTAAGAGGCTAACCCATCGAGATATTGAACAGGTTTGCTAGAAGCGGGTACCGACCTATGGTATGACTAGGCAAACCCATTGGGGTACTGGACAGACTCACTCGCAATGGGGCATTATGCCTAGAGAGGATATTTCTTAGATATCAGAGTTACCCCATCAAGGTACTGACTTTGATATCTTTTAATATGCCTAATCTATATTTGTCTGTATGAATGATATACTTTTGAAGATCCTTAAGAAGAAGGATGCATGGTTGAAAAAAA
Source organism: Picea engelmannii (assembly GCA_009831015.1). Classification (NCBI taxonomy): domain Eukaryota; kingdom Viridiplantae; phylum Streptophyta; class Pinopsida; order Pinales; family Pinaceae; genus Picea; species Picea engelmannii. The sequence continues at coordinate 362,635 of ML795518.1, read as the reverse complement.
GGGATAAATAATTATATAATTTAATTTCCATTAATTGAGAATGAACGTAAGATGATCTTAAGACCCTGTCATCTAATTCATACTATACCTAGGATGTCACTATCCTAGAAATGGGACCCATAAGTTAAGGAGTCTAATGAACTCAAATAAAAACTTTATCCATATTACTTGAATTACAATAAGCCTTTGATAAATTAAGCAGTGATGACTGGTTTCCTATGGGTTTTATAGATCATCTATACCCTCATGTTTTCTATCCAGGGACATGAGGAAAATCCCCTATCACAACTTATATGGTCTTCATGAGCATAAACTAAAGAAATTGTATGTATTAAGAAATCTGAATTAGTGTGGTGTCATTTTTGTCACTCCCATAACATAACATTAATACTTCTTTTTTTCTAAGTTCTAGTTTTTTTTTCTTAATAATAATGTCGGCTTAACTTTCTTGAAGATTGTCTATTGACTCTTGTTGACAATACACAGTTTTCAAATGAATGAAAGGTTGGTTCCAATTAATTCATGGCATAAGGATGTGCCATATCTTCAGTCTGGGGGGAGTTTCTTGAGCTAAAAAACGCTAAGCACTACCTATTTGTATAGCAAACCCATGAGAAGAGGAAGTAGGATTTCTGTCAAAATTCTATCATACTATTGTTTTACAATGTCTTGGGCTATTATATCAACAGTTGTTTGTATTGGTATGCTAAATTATATACTACTGACATCATTGTGTGAATTATAATCTTTCTGTGCATTTTTATGTGTATGCTATAGAAGACTACTTATACTTAACTACTCTTTATGACAAATACATAGTGATAACAATTGTTAAATACTTACTGCCATTTGTATTGCAAGCTTATGAAAAAAGGAACAATTGTTTGAATTGTTAAAGATTGATGAAAGTCAGTAAAAAATTCTCTTGTTCACCATGCCTACCAGTACAAACCAAGACTTTTGTTAGTATATGTCAGTTCTATCAGTCACCAGTGATCAAATTTACTCTTTCAGGTGATTGATAGGGTTATTAGGTCAAATTGTTATACTCTAAAATAAAATTCTCAAATAAAATTTGACATATATTGGTTGTAAAAAGGTCATTGGTGTGTCTAGGTGTCATTACTACTCCCTCCACTCATCCAAGGTCATAAATTTTCATCATGGTCATGTCATCATTCCTTGTCATAAATTTTTAAATGATTGTGTTGGTCAAAGTGTTCTACTTCAAAATTGGTTTCTTAAATAACGAAGATGAATTTGACAAGCATGAAAGAGTTGTTTTTCAATAATATACCAAGAAATAAAAAACTCCTTTAGTTTATACACAGGTGTTATTATTTGAGAGAAATTCCCCAAATAGAGTCGCTATAGGAGGGTTCCTGCACTTTTGGACAGCTTGACTTCAAGTCAGTTTTTCAGAGGTTTGTAGAAGGTGTTTGCAGTTCTTGATGGTTCCATTTTGTATCATACATCATAAAATTTCCAACCATACCACTTTCATCCCATAAATCCTCTAGGAAGGCCTCCAAAAACCCTCTCAAAGACCACACTATATTTCTGCTGAGAGCACGTTGCGCTTCTGTAATTTTTGAGTAACCAACTTCAAGATTGGATTATGAACAAATGGAAAATTATTTTTCAAACCTGGAGGATGTTTTTGTTCATAAAATACCAAAAAACAATAACCTCTGTTAGTTTTTGAATATACATTATGGTTTGGGATATATTCAATTGTCTTAGAGGCCTAGTTTTCAAAAAATAAAACACTATGTTTTTCCTGTTTTAGTCATGTTTTCCTAAAAAATGGAAGCGAAGTTTTGAAAACAAGGAGATTTTTTTTATCAAGGAAATATTCAAAAACAAAAACCTCTCTCAGTTTTTACACAGGATTTACTGTCTTGGATTTACAAGTGTCATTTTGATACCTATTTTTCACAAGTTCGCCAAGCCATAATTGTTGTGCTTCTCGGAAGTCACTTTTGGAACTAATTTTGCAGAGGTAAAATTTTTGTTTTGCATGGTTTAAAGGATAAAGGGTATAATATACATCTCAAGTCTTCCTCACATGTCATCATCAGCCTCCAAAAACTCCAAACCCTCCAGTTTAAACTTAGAGATCATGAAACACTGAGTCGTCATTTACGCCATGATAACGTTGTCCTACAAGCCAAGATGAATTCTCTACAACATTTGGTTGATGATATGAATGCCACCAATAATAGTCTTCGGATGCAATTGAAACATCACAAAAGGCCCAAGAAAAAATCCCTCGACCAAGAGGGAGAAGATTCTAAAGCTAATCCACCCCCTCCTTTGCAAGTCTAGTCATGTTGGGTGATTCATTTTTGTTTGCAGTGGGACCTGCAAATTCTTAGGTGTGGGGGTAATATTGGGCTCGTGATTTGGTTGTTTTATGATGATGATTAAATCCTTTTGGTACATGTATTATATGTATTAATAACCATTTTGAAGATGTTTTCAAAGGATTTTGTATCAATTCATCATGGATCTACAAAAGGTATGTGAAATTGATGTTTTGCAATGGTTGTGAGATAAATTCGATTTGATTTAATGATTAAAAGAATATAATGCACGAGTTGTGTGTCACAAGACAAATTTGCAATGAAACTTTCCATTTGGTATCTTGTTCAACACTTCATCCAACACCCGATCTGACACTTCATCCGGCACTACATCCAACGCTAAAAATGTGGGCGAGTTGGCGGTTGTTATATCGACGACCTATGTTGGGAGAATCAACAACATGGGCTTTTTTCAACCTCATGGCCTCCAACTACTGATCTCTTGACATCTCAGATTAGGAAATTATGATAATCACTGAGTGGCTCATTTAGTTTCTAGAAGCCAAAGCTGTTAGCAGCTCATTTAATGAATTTGTTATTTTTAGAGGAGGTCGACCCTTCCAGTGGTCGACCTCTCGAGTTCTAATTCTCCTATAAATACCACCAATAGTGGCAAGACCAAAAAAGAATTGTTAAGAAGAGTTTCATTGTGTAATTAAGAACTTCTCTACAACTTTTGTTCCAGATTTCATTTTTTTTCATTAATGAAAGAATTGCATTGAGTTAAGACTGCATTTTTCTGTTGGAGAGTAGCCACGACCTACAGGGGGGCCCACCAGTGGTCTGGGTAACTTATTCATTGTTGTACATTTGTATTTTGGCATTTAATTTCTTTTATTTACTTATTTACAAGTTTCTTGATGAAATTGTATTTATTTTTATAAATCACTTGCAGGTTGCTTGTGTTGTTCATTTGGACATATAATTCTCTTATGAATGTTATCTATTTAGGTTATGTGTCATAGACATATCTTTATATATTCACAATCATCTTTTACCATCTATCTTTTGTACCTCAGTTATAGAAAGCACTCTTTAATTGTGGTTTTATTGTGTATATTCATTTAACGCATCCATATCAATATGTAATTTTAACTATTCTTATAATTATAGCATCAATAATTTGCTAAGAATCTAGGCATGATTAATTAGGATATATTAAACTAACCCCTGTAGGGATGTCTAATCATAGGTTGTTGATATAAAATGTTGATTTGAAGAGTAGTTTATAGATTTCATTTCTAGAACATGTATTTCATAGTGTAATTGTTGATTTTGTTGATTTACAAGTTTGAAGTTAAGTTTTAGAATAGATTTTGTTCCATACCTCATTCCAAGTTTTACATGTATTTTATTATTAGAGTGTGTTGCCGGCATTAGATTAGATTAGGCTAGCCTAGGCTAGATTAGAGCTCTAGACCTGCACATACAGTGTTGGCACCTCGAATCTTACGAGCCCTAGGTTGACAATTTAATGTCAAAATATATAGCATATATTTCACTCGACACACTCCATCCAGGTCTAGTGTCACTCCTTCTAGTATTCCAATTGGTAGAAATCTGTGTTGATTTGCTAGTTTTAGCTAAACCAATTAATATCCTAATGTGGGCTCTCCAATACATTGCCATGTATTCTTGGGTAATACATTGACTTCAGATCCTAAATCCAGTATAATATCTCTCATGTTTAAATCTCCAATGTTGGTGTTCAACATGAACTCCCTACTTGTTCTCCTCCTTGTATGTAGGTGATTGACTGTTTTTTGTTCTATCTTTCCTTCTTCCTCTATGCTACATCTTTCTAGCATATTTTGTAATACAATGATAAAGGATGGATCATTTAGTAATTATACACATGATTGCAAAAAGCCTTTGATCACACTTACTTGTCCCAGGAGTTGTGTTTCTTTGGTGTGATCGAATGATGGAGGCATCTCGTACTCTGGTACTTCCTTATTCTACTGTGTGGTTGATGTCGACTGTTGGCACAAGGGTAGACCCAGGGTTCAATGCTACAAAAACGCACCAACAAAGTCCTAACTACCAACCCTTTCGGCAACACCTGCGAAGCATATGAAGTCTCACCCGAGGTAGAGGCAGGGGTGGTTGCAAGACTCATGTGTCTGCAACCTTAGCTGGGACAAAAATCTGTGATTGTACTACTTAATAAATCACTTATCACTGTTAGTTCCTTAATATGAAATCAATATCCACTTCACTGATAAAACTAAGCTTCGCAGCATTCACACTAATCTAGTGTATTTAAGCACTTAGCATAGGTAAATAGATAATATCGAGAAGATCAAGCACTAAGCATAGCCATACAAATCAGATCTAACATTCTCACATATAATAAGCACAAATCATAAGTAGATCTATCTAAATACATCAAATCACTTAGCAAATAACATGTAAACACATAAAGACAAAGCACAAAGTAGCATAGCACAATGTTTATGTGGTTCACCCCCACCCTGGGGCTATGTCCACCAACTCTTCTCCTTTATTGTCTTCAGTCAATCGGTTACAAGCACAGAGCCTCAAAACCCTTACTCTGTACAGGACATAAGACCTGTGCAGCTCTCTAGATCCTTCTTCCTTGTGTTACAGCACAAATACTTCCACAATCTGCTATAAGGACTTGCACTTAGCTTTGCAAGTCTCTTGCAGTCATGCACAAAGCACTTACAGACTCTAATTGCACTTAGCATACATTCACATCACATAGATGCACCACTACTTTTATCTAGCCTAAGCATCTATTTATATATAAAACATAGGCCTAAACATGGGTAAACCCATGGGTCGATATCCCATTCACGTTACATATTCCCACATCCAAAAAAGGGGCTGAGATCCTGTGATCTCTGCTTCATCTTCCGCTCCTCCTTCGACAGGCTGTCAAAGTCCCAAAATAGGTCAACATGACCAAGAATCTCCCAAAACTTGGTCAATGGCCAACAGGCCCCCAACACTCACCTATGACTCATCCTAAGGCACTCTGGTCTGACTAGTTCTGCTTTGAACACCTCAAGCTTGGATCGAGTTGCATCGACTTGTTGTTTTGCTACGACTTATTTCTCAGTGAACTCCTAGATTACTGCGTCATTCATTGTCCCTTCTAGGCATTGTTCGGTTGTGGTGACAACCTGTTCAAGCTCTAATCCTTGACTTTCAAACTTTGTAAAAAATTGATATGCCTTATCTTGCATAGGTTGGAGCCGTTCAGTTATTTCCATAACTTTTCTCTAGATCATATGGATCTGTTGTTGGGCGGTGCATTGCTCTTGATATCTCTTCATTCTGTCTATAGTTGACATGGCCTTCAACTGTTCCTGTAGTGTGTCTACATGTTTCTTCGCTTCTTGGAGCTATGACTCCAGTGTCTACAACTCTGGGTTCTCAATGATCTTTTCATACGTTTGGGCACTGTGATTACTCAACTGCTTGCACTCTAGGGCAAGAGATTTTAGTCTATCAACTGCTTTGTGGGTAGTTGCTTCCCTTAGGTATCTTACGTCTTGCGGTGTCTTGGGAACTGTGCATAGCTCAAAATCTGCTATGCTTTGTTGTATTTTCTATATCACTTCTTCAAGTTGTGTGTAACGCCCCATATTTTGGCCTTATGCAATTATAACTTCGATTTTTCTCATTATACTAATTCATTGCTTAGTAACTATTTGGACTCAATGAAATTGATATATACATGTGAGAGGTGTACATATAGAATTATTTGTGAGTTGCACATTATTATATTTTGTTGTTATATGTTTTTGATGATGATGATTATGTGATTTGGTTAAACATGTCAATTTAAATGTGGAATTTTGGTACATGGGTACTAGTTTAAGCTATGTTGTGAATGCATAAGATATGCAAGGCATGATAAAAATAAACATACATTTCTTAATTGAATGTCAATACAGATATGGATTCTTATATGAAATTATGACGTATATACATGGATATGAGTATTGGTAAACTAAGCTGCAGGTTGAAAAGTTATGTAATGACCAAATGATTGTAGTGTTGACGTAATTTGGATGTCGTAGACATCCAAAATATAGTGTATTCTATAAGTTGTACTTATGATTTAATTTATGGTTTCAAATATTGCTATGATCTGTGGTAAGTGTGGTTTTGACAGGACGCACAACTTGCCCCGAGTGGTTATTTGATGACGTGACTCTAAGAACAGTAGTTGCACAATAGGGTTTGATGTGGGGTGTTGACCCTAGTTCTATAAGGAGGGGTGGAGGTATTGCCCACCATTTATCCTTCGAAACCTAGAGTCGTGGGAGGGTTGTGTGAAGTCACTCTCCCCTAGACATGTGATGATGACTGATAGTTTCCTGTTGGGGAAGCTTGGTTGAGATGTATGACACTTCCTCTTATAGGTTCTATCGGGAGTTAGGTCAATATAGTTGACGCTCCAGCTTAGTCCAACAGAGGAAAGGATAGGATGGAATATGGTAGTAGGTTAGGAAGGAAGGATGCTTCAATGTTAGTTGAGAAAATTGATTGGGGATTAGAGATGCTACTATTTTTTACTCACTTGGTTCCTACCATGTTTAAAACCATCTTTGATTTCGTATTGATATTTTAAGTGTGATAATGAGTTATTGACGAATTGGTGTAATTTTGTTTGTTAAGATTATTAAATGATGCATTACTTGATTTGTTTTCCTACATGTCGTGGTGATCATATAGGAACTATGGACTAGAGGCAATGGTTGTTTATTGTTAGTACATACATGAGATACATGTCCACTAGCTACGCACACATACCCTACCCATGTACACTAGTACAATTAATTAATGTATTAATTAATTAAAGTAAATTATTAACTATTTAATTGAATGTTTACTAAATATGTAAATTATATTGCATAGAAAATATCTAGAAGCATTAAATACCTTCTTGAATTTAATAGAGGGTGGGTATGATGAATTAAATAAGCATGGTGGGGTGTTATGTACATTTAGGGGAAAATTGTCAAATTACATTTATTAGCTAGCATGAGAAGAAAGACTTTTCATTTTATTTATTGTTGTTTAATGCAAGTCATTTATATTTAGTTTTATTTTTATCTTTTCCCAAAAATCTAGATAAGGGAGGTTGATGGATAATAATGAGGGTGGTTGAGGAGACTTGGGGAAGTGTGTATGGAAACTTGATAAATAGGGAGAAGAAGTAGTGAGGAGGGAAGGATGGAGAGGTTTAAGCATGATGATAGGTTGTGAAATTCTTGGAAGATATCATTCTTGTGATAATTTTCTTTGAGCATTTGTTCTTTGCTGTTCTTGGAGTCACGGGCATGGAGGGACAAGAAACCAAAAGGTTTCTTGGAGCTAGGAAGTAGGCTAGACTCCTAGTTGGTTGGGAGGATTTCGTTGTTTCACTTTGGGAAAGCAGGAAAAAAATGCTTGGAAGCGCCCAAGACTACATTACAATGATGAGCTTTGAAAAACTAAGGAGGAGGTATTTTTCGGTGGTATTTTGTTATTGATATTTGTTATTGGACAAATCGGTAGGTGCGGACACTAACTGATCTCCCTAGATCCACCTAGATCTAGAACAAAACACACCAGAACATGACACTTTCCTTAAGTTTAAGATATTGAATTTACTAACTAAAGAGGGATGAGTGACATACCGTTTAAATGTCGCTTCCTCTCGCCATCTCCATCCTAGCTCTATTCCAACACTCATACAATGATGAACCTGTAAAAGAACACAACCAACCAAAGTGATAGTAATAGCATAAACTCAATATAAACCTATGTATGTGATCAAGGAATCATACAATAAAATACAACAAGCTTTATAGGAAAGAATCATATTACTGTATCATATTAAATGTAAAAGAGAGATTACAACCATGGCCTTGATGTCGTAAGGTCCCTTCCAACTATCCTTTGTTCCCCACACACTTCCACTCCAAGAATTCTGAGAGCATAGATCTGATACTACTCACAATCTATCTTGACAAAGCAAATCTCAAAGCCACTCTAACCAAGATAACAATCCCAAAAGCTCCAAAGCTGACCAAAGCTAACTTTCTCCATGAGAACTCCTCTCCTTTTATAAGTTGAAGAGGATAAGGTGAGGAGGTTAGGATAATCCCACTAAATCATGAAAGAGAGTAAGATCCAAACCATTCGGATGCCACCTCACCATAGAAGTTTCTCCTTTTAGAAGATTCGAGAAAATGCTTGTTTTTCCCATGTGTAGGCATTCTTGCACCCTGCCTATAGAGAAACCTGTGAACATATCACACCCTAGCTATGGTGCAACCTGTGAAAATCAGACATTCTTGCACCCTGCTTATATAGCAACCTGCGAACTTCCTTTTTTACAGGGATTTTACAAAGGAAAATGCAACTTCTTTTCTCAGGAGAAGTTCTTCTCCCTTCTCTCTTCAGAAACTTAGGCCACTGACCCCTCTAAAGGAAAGAGATAGGTTTACATCATTAACAGTCATAGGGATGATGAAAATAATGTGTAAAAATATTTTTATATACTTTTGTTTTAAGTTCTAAATCTTAGAGTTAACCTATTACATATTTCATCATGTTATTTAGATTTATTATTGAGCAAATGTAGAAGAGTTGTGGAAATGAAAATAAATTAAATTATGTATTTAATGAGTGACAAATTGCCTAACATCCTAGATGGGTGTTACATTGTGCCACCTACTGTGGGACTCTCTCTTCGGCCTTTACTTCTATAATTTTCATAGAGAAAAGTGCTATGTTGACCCTTTCCTTTACTTTGATTTGCTTCGCGAGCAACTGTTCCTTGATTTGCTACAACTGTGCTCTTTCTTAGCACATTAACACCCACAACTTCCAAATAAAACAAATCCACGGACATAAAAAATTTTGGACCCCTCCGTGCTTTTCGAACTTTAACGGGGGGGGGGCGGTCTGAAAAGTTGTATTGGGGGGGACACTTGTCACCTCCAGGTGATTTTGGACCCCCCCTTCCAATACCACTTACCACCTCAGGGGGGTCCAGAATACCACCTTTCCCCCAAAAAAAAGCGCCCATCCAAAAACTCAAAACCACCATTTTTTCAGTTGTGACCAGTTGTCTTTTGAAGCAGATTTTGGGCAAAAGAAAACAAATTTTGAAAAAACAAGAGAAATTGTTATCCGTATTGGATGAGGAACAAAAACCTCTCTCATGATTTTCACAAGTGCCACCATATGGGAGAATAGAAGCTATCTTTCAGCCTCATTATTTGTATTTTTGGTTCTTTCTGTTTCAGTCCTCTTTTTACGGGAGTTGTTTCGAAGAGCTAGAGGCGAATTTGGTGAAAACAAAGGAGGTTTGTGTCCCAAAAATGCCCATGTACAATAACTTCATTCATTTTTTTCCCAGGTGTTAGCATTGAAGATAAACAAATGTCTATGCGGACCCCTTTTTGTAGAAATTCGGCCCGTTTGTTATGGAGGACAGTTCAAGATTTTAAACGATTTTACTTCTATTTTTGGCCGAGGTGGTTAGATTCAACCAACAGAGCCTGGGGAGAGTATGTTCTAGATATTGTAATAAGAAAAATGCATAAGGTTTGATCATTGAGCTCTGGTTTTCATGCCCCACAGGGGATACTTTGTAATTCTCTAGATGTTTTTCCAGAAATAAACGTTGTACCTATAGGATTCTTTTGTTAGACTCACTAGTGATGTTTTTCCTCTCTAGTTAATTGTCTTCTTACTATGTAAATCCATTTGATGTTTTCCTGATCCAATCATTAAAAGAAATATTAAGAACAAAACTTGTTTTTTGCACTCTGTTTCTGGTCTATTAATGATCTGCATGTTTTTGTCTGAAGTTGAGCATAGGAATTCTTAGCTGCTCCTCTACTTGATGGATTTTCCCTTCTTTTCCTCTCCTCCACTTGCATTTAATTCAATTTGATCCAACAGTATTTCTATCCTTCCCTGTGGAGACAATATTTTACATCTGAGATAGATCCATTTTCAGAAAGGTAGACCCCATGGCCCAATGAAAATTTGAGTTTTCAATCTCCCAAACATACCAAATCCAAAACAAATCCTATGTTCTACATAACTAGCCTAACATCCATCTAAATTTGACAAAGAGATCCCTCTCTGAGTCTTGGAGGGCTAGATCCCCAACTCGAAGTGGTTTTCATGTTGCCTTTGTGACTTCCTCCACAGCCTTGGGCAATTTATAGAGTGATAACAGAATGGCAATCATACTGGGGAACTTTCCCTAGTAATACACTTCAAATTTATAGATCTTACCACTGATGGTGGACAGTGACCAGACACAAGAAGAATGAGATCATTCACCTAGAAACTCCAATCATCTCCAGACAATGCCAACTTAAAGACACCACTGAAGGAAGAACCTGAAGCATGACCAAGTAGCCTAGAAAGACCAGGTGCTCAAGCTCAAATTGTATTCATGATATTATTGGTTTCATTTGAAATTACTTTCTCTCTTATCATGATCCTGGTCCAGAGTATATTGTTGAAATTCAAGATGATCATTTTCAACCTGATGAACCTCAAAGGATTGAGCCCATTCCCATAGCTCCGGTACACACTCCTACACCTATAGAAATACTTGAGAGACATAAGCCTCCTACTTTATATCCCACTCTTGCTAAAACTCCATATGGTTGTAAGCCTCTTGCTTCACCTTTTGTATCTGTAAAAATCCCAGATAGATACATGCCCCTAGATTTGCCTCTTGTTCTCCATGACTTCCCTACCAATTACACCAATAATCTTCCCAGGGTTGATGGAGAGAATGCCAATATTACTGCTGAAAAATACATCCATAGGTTTGAATATTTCCTTGACCTTTAAGAGGTTGAATATGACGATGTCTATATCAGGATGTTTGCCTTGTCTTTGCAATGTAAAGTCTAAAATTGATTTAAAATCCTTCCAGCTGCAAGCCTTAGAAATTTTCATTAGTTCATGCAAGTTTTCTTAGATAGGTGGGTGATCATGGGAAATGTTTTCCTCATCCTAGAAGAGTATGGCCACTTGAAAAGAAATCCAAGAGGGACAGTACAATAATTTTCAACAAGATTCAGTAAGGTATATCATGCAATGCCTACTGATATAAGGCCACCGCTAGGATCAACTCACTTGCATTACTCAGATTCCTTCAATCCTCAGATGACATTCCAATTAAGAGAATGGAACACTAAAAACCTTGAAGAGATGCAAAATATTGCAGTTGATGTGGAAGCTAATGTGTTGAACAGAAAGGCAAAGTTAAAGGCAGAAGAGAAAGATATAATAGAAGAGGAACGAATGGCATCTTCAAAAGCGAAACTAGATGTTCTGGAAAACACTGTAAGAGAGATGATGTAGAATATTAGCAGGAAAGATGAACTTGTTTTTCAAAGACCTTATGTTCCTTTTGTACTAGAATAGACAAGGATCATTGTCCTCAAACATTTTTCAGCCCAACCTCAGTATTCTGAACCGCCAATGGATTATTTCATGTATTCAATTCATAACATAGTCAAAGATGAAGTTCCAACTCGGCTTGTTGAAGATCCATCAGCTGATATGATGTGCATGTTTGATGACTTTTCTTACTGGGACAATCTACCCAAGTGTGATTAGTATGATGATGATCATGAGGCTGAAATAGATGTTGACTATTCAAAGAAACCAACAACATGTTGTTGGTAGGGAGAAGATCAGTTACAACTCAGATATGACAATCAACCTTTGCCCAACAACCATGACATTGATGAGGAAAATGTAGAAAATATCAGAGTAAGTGGAAACACTCTTCCCTTATGTTTCTCATCTTTTCAATTTCTGAAAAGAAACTCTAGGCAAGTTGTAAATATAGAAGACAAAAAAAATTCTAATAAGTCAGTAGAGGATGTCATTGATGACATGGGACTTATTTTAGACCCAAAATCACAGTCACTAATTTCCCTTGATTTTCAAAGTTCATATGTAAGTCCAAAACTCGAAACAAGATTTGAATCAGTGGAATGTAAGTATGTACCATTAGATTATAATTCATCTCAAATTTTGGAGGAAAGTGCAGAAAATTTTCAAGAAAATGAAAACTGCCTACCCCTATGTTTTGCCTCACTCCTAAGAAAACATTGCAAGAAGATTGTAAACAGTAAGAAAGAGGAATGTTCTAATGCATCAGTTGAATAGAACAAGGATGATCTAGAAGTTGATCCATAAGTACAACTCTTGAATCCTTTTGAAGGACAAATCTCAGATGAAATCTTGAAGCCTGAGACAGGGGATGAGTTGATCCATTTTGATTCACTGCCTTTATGATTTAATTATTTTCATATTTTGAGAGGGAACCTTGGCCATATTTTGGTTGAGGATCATAATGTAAGCCATGAAATGCCAGCAGAACAAATTCCATAGTCATCTGAAATATTTTATGACCCTATAGCTGATATGCTGGATGGATTGTGTTTTCAAAGTCAGTTTTCATTCACTCCCAATGATTTCAAAAATTGTTATGATATGGATATGATCATATAGTCAGCTACAAGGGTGTGTTCAACAGAAGCATCATTTCATAACCCATCAGAAATGTTGCATCCATGTTAGGAAGTGCATGAGGATGCAAATAACATAACTGCAACATCAAGTCATGAAGTTGGGTTGGTTAAATTTGAATATCCAGTAATAGGTCAAGTCTATCTTGATCCAGTGGATATTTATATGGAGAGGTTGTTCATCACAGAGCCACAATACATTCCCAGTATTTATGTTATCTGTCATGTTTATCAATATCCTTGTAACGAAGATCAAGATGGAAAGCATTTCATGATGCCTATGTAGGTTCCATTTCTGATATTGATTGAAAACATTGAAAGGGTAGAGCTAATAGAGAAGTTGCTTGACTGGTTGCACTAGCATTATTGTATCATTTAGAACAATGAAATTGTCAGTAGTGTAGGGTAGGTATCATTTTTGAATACGCTCAGTCATTTGAGCATATTTTTCAGTATTATATAGTTTCCAAAAGAGTTTTCAGTTGATGATATCTAATTCAGTGTTCAGTCAAATTTGAGCCAGTTCGAGGATTGTAGCTACAACGACTCCATGGCCCAATGAATAAAGCATCGGTCTGCATGTTCAGAGTTTAGTGGTTCTTGACACCTCCTGAAAGAGCTTCCATCCCCAGGTGGAGCCTATGTTGGGGTCTTATAATTATAAGTAACTTGATTCTTCGACTGCTGATTTGGAATTGCCCTCGTGATGAAGACTTTTGGCTTGGTTGGCTCCATTTTCCCCTCCATCCAGTTCACCCGATCCTCCATCACTCTGCTACATCCTTCATCCACCTCTGCGCCACTCACTCCCTTGGCCACATCTCGCCCGCCACCCATCCATGAATAAACAAACTTAGGCTAAAAAAAACAATAGATTAATAATGTTGGTTATAAAATTAGTATAGTTAGTTTAATTAAAATATATTAGACTAGTTATTAATTAATTAATTAATAATTAAGTCAGTTGTTAAATTAGTAATTAGGTTAGTGTTTATTAAGTAAACATATAATAAAACAACTACAAATTAAAAAATAATAATAAAAAATATATATTAAAATATAACAATAATATAAACATGTGTTAAAAAGAAACATAATACATATATTAAAATAAAACAAAACAAATATTAAAACAAATTAAATAAATTAAAACACAAAAACAAAATACAATACATAACAAAAAACAAATAAACACGTAAACAAATAAATAAAAACAAAACACAAATAAATTAAAATAAATAAAACATTAATAAAAACATGCATTAAATAAAACAATAAATGACACATAGTAAAATTGTAAATACGAAAATTAATATATATAAAATCAAAAGTCAAACACATTAACACTTGCAACTTCATGTACACATCCCCAAATAAAACAAATCCATGGACATAAAAAAATTTGGACCCCCCCCCCATGCTTTTCGAACTTTAACAGAGGGGGGGGTCTGAAAAGTGGTATTGGGAGGGACACTTGTCACCTCCAGGTGATTTCAGAACCCCCCCTCCCAATACCACTTACCACCTCAGGGGGGGTCTGGAATACCACCTTTCCCCCAAAAACTCCGCCCATCCAAAAACTCAAAACCACCATTTTTCTAGTTCTGACCAGTCGTCTTCCGAAGTAGATTCCAGGCAAAAGAAAATGAACTTTGAAAAATCAAGAGAGGTTTTATTCCATAATGGGATGAAGAAAAAAAAACTCTCTCAGTTCTTGCACAAGTTCCACCATATGGGAGAATCAAATCTATCTTTCATCCTAATTTTTCATATTTTTGGTTCTTTATGTTTCAACCCTCTTTTTACGAGAGTTGTTTCGGCAAGCTGGAGGAGAATTTGGTGAACCCAAAGGATTTTTGTGTCCAGAACATGCCCATATAAAATAACCTCCTTCATTTTTTGCCCAGGTTTCAGCATTTAAGAGAAACATATGTCTGTGCGGAACCCTTTTTGCATAAATTTGGCCCGTTTGTTATGGAGGACAGTTCAGGATTTTCAACAATTTTACTACTATTTTTGGCCAAGGTGGTTAGATTCGACCGAAGGATCCTAGGGAGAGTCCATTTGATATATTGTAATAAGAAAAATTCACAAGGTTTTTGTTATCTCCTCAAATAAATTGGTCAAAATTATTTGAGGAGGAGATAGAGAGTCATTAGAAAAAACTCTACTCAATTTTTTAGGGCTCGTTTTAGTAAGTTCCAGCTTGTAATTAAAGTTTGAAAAGAATTTGATTTGTTCTTTCCTTCAAAAAAATCAAAACTCAAGTTTCAGTAGCTAACGCCTTTTTCAAAAGGGCTTCTAAGCTACCAAAATCCTATCTTCCAGCAGCTAAAACACAAAACTCGGGGCTATTTTAGCTACCGAAAACAGAGAAATTCTGCGTTTTGACTAGGTTGAGTCATCATTTAAAAATGATGATTTTGAGCGACTGGAGAATCATTTTGAGAAACTAGAGGAGGTTTTTGTTCCTAACACGTTAGAGAACAATAACCTCTCTTAGTTTTCCTACAGGTGTCACATATTGCGAGAA
>ML795518.1:335854-347145 GCA_009831015.1 Picea engelmannii | reverse complement strand
ATATGTATGTTCTGGTTAATTGATTAGTTTCTCATCTATTTGATACACTCCTATCTGATAATAGCTCTTGAAGGCCTTGCACTGTTGAATAAGCTTAGACAATCTTGTGAGACAATACATTAAGATAGTTATTCATCTTGATCCAACCTCACACCCATTATTGAGAAAATAGTTACAAAAAGGTTAAGTTACCAGGCATCTTTGAGATACAGCGTAGGAGAGTTTCCTGGAGTGATAACAAAATGGCGTCGTTGCCGGGGATACGAAAGTGAAAGTAGAGTTTCTCTGGGAGAATGACATAGATCTGTTTCTTGATGGAAAACAAGAGATAGACATTAGAATCAACTGTAATCATTTGCATGGAGACTCCACATTCAAGACTCGACTGGGGAGGATCCGGTTGACAGAAGATGAAGGAGCTAAATTCCAAATACAAGTATCAGTTCATTAGTCTTGTTCATGAACTGTTGTTCTTTTTTATCAGCTCTTTCATGCTTTTCCCTTCGCATGTAAAGAGAATCATTTTCTGTTTTGCATATTCGGATCATCATCATCCTTCTTTTGTATATCCATCTTGAGAAGAATATTTGTAGCATTCTTGCATTGTAGATGTTGATTCAGTCTTTGTGCCTTAGCCTGTTCATAAAGATGACAACTGTATTTCATTTCCTTTAGAATCTGATCATCCATGTGACCTTGAAAAGATAGAAATTATTTCAAAACCATTTCAGATCTTAGCTCCTCTTGCCATAATTTTTGAACGTTGTCAACAACTTACCATCTCTCATGATCAGCCCACATCATTTCAAGTTAAGATCCAGATGAATATGTTCAAGTATTTAAAGATGCCCCTTCTTCTTCATCCTTATCCTGATGGCTATTATGAATATCTCCCTTGGTTTTCCAGAGAGAATCAAGATTCAGCTGAAAGTCACTTGGAATCCTTTTTGGATTTTATTGATCGTTTTCATATTGTTCATGAAGATGTGATCATGAGATATTTTTCAAAATCGTTGATCAGAGATGCTGTTATATGGTTCAAGAATCTAAGAGCTGACTCTATTGGCTCTTGGATCAAATTCTTAGAGGTTTTTATGAAATATTGGGGTAAAAACAAATCATCATATTCATACCTTGTTGATTTCTATGCCTTGAAGAAACAACAAAATGAAACCTTACTTGTTTTCAATCGAAGATTTTGCAGCATTTACTATGGTATGCCTTTGGAAATCCGGCCTACGGAGAAAGCTTCCATGATTTATTATGTTATGGGTCTCCATTCAGAACTTTCCCTTCTCCTGTTAGAAAGGAAGTCTTCTTCCTTAAAACAATTGTTTGAGGATGCAAAAGGAGTGGAGGAGAATATCTGTGCTTCCAGGTGGATTTGAGATTGAGATTTTTTTGAAATCTGCAAGTACGTGAGCAAGCAGAATGTCAGTATACTTCAGATTTTGAGTAGGAAGATAATGAGTATAAAGAAGTTTTGGAACAGCAACAAGCAGGTGAATTTATTTCAAATTGTAAATCAGATTCTTCAGTGGTTGTAGAGATTTCAATGGACAGGTATGAGTGTGAATTTTATGATCAGTTTGCAAATCAGGAAGAGTCTATGATAACTCATGATTGTGTAGACAAATACATTTTTATAGTTGATCAAAATCTTTGTTATTCAAAAAATGCTCTATCATCGTTTTCCGAACACTGTTCTGATGAGGAGGTCATAGTGTTTGATGATCAGAAGGCGATCACAAAAGAATCAGAAAGTCATAAATATTCTAGAAAAGAAGCAGTCATCGAGATACAATTGTTTCCTGAAGAGCAGCAAGTGTCTAACCTCAGTTTCAAAGATCCAGTGGTAGCCTTCATAGAATCATACTTTTCAGAGAAATTGAAAGTTTCAGACTTCTTTAGCTTGCACATGTTGTCTGGTGAGTTTGGTTTTGTAAATGACTTCTTATCATTCTTGTCACACCTCAAACATCAAATATTAATTAGTGTGAATGATGAGATTATTTCAGTGTTAAAATTTCTTGGATGACTGCTATGGAAATCAACGTTCACTTAGCCAATTGCAGAATTGGTTAGAGTAGAGTAAGGTAGGAAATAAGCTCACTTCCGGAGCATTTATTTTCTCCATTTTATAGCAGATGTAGAAGTTACTGTATGAGAATAAAGGTATCCTTGAAGATATACAAATATCATCTATACAAGTCATGAAAGATTTTCAGAAAAAGGTGAATGGTCGACTCCATGCCCAATGGAATGCTAAAGACGAAGTTACGAATTTTATTTTTCCAGGAAAGGCATCAGATCTGTGGTCCTTGAAACCTCACAGGGAGGATTTCATCCCCAATAAGAGCTATATGTTATCTCCTCAAATAAATTGGTCAAAATTATTTGAGGAGGAGATAGAGAGTCATTAGAAAAAACTCTACTAAATTTTTTAGGGCTCATTTTAATAAGTTCCAGCTTGTAATTAAAGTTTGAAAAGAATTTGATTTGTTCTTTCCTTCAAAAAAATCAAAACTTAGGTTTTGGTAGCTAATCCTGTTTTCAAAATGGCTTCTAAGCTACCAAAATCCTAGCTTTCGGTAGCTAAAACGCGAAACTCGGGGCTATTTTAGCTACTGAAAGCACATAAATTCTGTGTTTTTACTGGGTTGAGTCATAATTTTAAAATGATGATTTTGAGCAACTGGAGAATCATTTTGAGAAAATGGATGAGGTTTTTGTTCCTAACACGTCATAGAACAATAACCTCTCTTAGTTTTCCTATAGGTGTCACATATTGGGAGAATCGAATCCATCTTTGATCCATAAGTTTCGGATCTGAGATTTCCCTATTTGACACGTGTTTGTGAAATGCGAAACCTGGGCAAATGAAAACGAATATCGAAGAACTGACAGAGGTTTTTTATCAAAACAAACCGATCTACAAAAAAGTCTATCAGTTTTAAAAAATATGTTTTTATTAGAGATATATGGGGGAATCGTTAAGCGACATGTTTCCAGAAAATTTTTGCATAGAACATGGAAGAGATCTATTATTTTTTCCCAGATCGTGTTTTCTCGATTCCAGGATGTGTGGGAACAATTATAAATGAAGGATAATAATTATCAGAAGCCAGATTAGCTTCCTATTCAAGCTTAGAAGACATATGGTGAAAGAATGAAGCTAAATGACATCTCTATTCTTGACAGAAATTGCTCAGCTACCAAACAGAGATCGAGTTTCATGATCTTCACCTGCAGACTGTCAAATTCGAATTATGATGATAAGATTATATCTAATTTGATTTTTCTCATTTATAGTTATTTTAGATCCATTTTTATAGGATATTGAAACTTTGATGTAAAGGCTATAAAGCCAAGAGCTTTTGAAGGATTGAGGGAGGGGGGAATTTAGTCCTTGAGGCTGAAGGTTCAACTTTGAGTACTACACTTATTGTATATTGTGAAAAGACGCTTTCTATAATATATTCAGCCATCGAGATTCTTTCATTGATATTTTCATATCTTCTTTTCCTTTTCAGTTTTATGCTTATGAGTTGAACTATGTTGTTTATCTGCGTTTACATAGTCCATAGGTGACTGTCATCTCACCATTTGATTAGAGAACAAAGGATCATAAGTAACCTTACTAGTTTCTTGACCCATCATATGTATTGTTTTATATATGTATGTTCTGGTTAATTGATTAGTTTCTCATCTATTTGATACATTCCTATCTGATAATAGCTCTTGAAGGCCTTGTACTGTTGAATAAGCTTAGACAATATTGTGAGACAATCCATTAAGATATTTATTCATCTTGATCCAAACTCACACCCCTTATTGAGAAAATAGTTACAAAAAGGTTAAGTTACCAGGCATCTCTGAGATATAGCGTAGGAGAGTTTCCTGGAGTGATAACAAAATGGTGCCATTGACGGGGATACGAAAGTGAAAGCAGAGTTTCCCTAGGAGAACGACATAGATCTATTTCTTGATGGCAAACAAGAGATAGACATTAGAATCGACTGTAATCATTTGCCTGGAGACTCCACGTTCAAGACTCCACTGGGGAGGATCCGGTTGATAGAAGATGAAGGAGCTAAATTCCAAATCCAAGTATCAGTTCATTAGTCTTCTTCATGAACTGTTGTTCTTTTTTATCATCTCTTTCATTCTTTTCCCTTCGCATGTAAAGAGAATCATTTTATGTTTTGTATATTCGGATCATCATCATCCTTCTTTTGTATATCCATCTTTAGAAGAAGATTTGCAGCCTGCTTGCCTTGTAAATGTTGATTCAGTCTTTGTGCCTTAGCCTGTTCATAAAGATGACCACTGTATTTCATTTCCTTTAGAATCTGATCAGCCGAGTGACCTTGAAAAGATAGAAATTATTTCAAAACCATTTCAGATCTTAGCTCCTCTTGCCATAATTTTCGAACATTGGCAACAACTTACCATCTATCATGATCAGCCCACATCCTTTCAAGTTAAGATCCTGATGAATATGATCAATCCTTTAAAGCTGCCCCTTCTTCTTCATCCGTATCCTGATGGCTATTATGAATATCTCCCTTGGTTTTCCATAGAGAATCAAGCTTCAGCTGAAAGTCACTTGGAATCCTTTTTGGATTTTATTGATCATTTTCATATTGTTCATGAAGATGTGATCATGAGATATTTTTCAAAATTGTTGATTAGAGATGCTGCTATATGGTTCAAGAATCTAAGAGCTATCTCTATTGGCTCTTGGATCGAATTCTTAGAGGTTTTTATGAAATATTGGGGTGAAAACAAATCAGAAAATTCATAACTTGTTGATTTCTATGCCTTGAAGAAACAACAAAATGAAACCTTGCTTGTTTTCAATCGAAGATTTTGCAGCATTTACTATGGTATGCCTTTGGAAATCCAGCCTACAGAGAAAGCTTCCATGATTTATTATGTTATGGGTATGCATTCATAACTTTCCCTTCTCCTGTTAGAGAGGAAGTATTCTTCCTTAAAACAATTGTTTGAGGATGCAGAAGGAGTGGAGGAGAGTATTCGTGCTTCCAGGTGGATTCGAGATCAAGATTGTTTTGAAAATATGCAAGTACATGAGCAAGCAAAATGTTAGTATACTTCAGATTTTGAGTAGGAAGATAATGAGTATAAAGAAGTTTTGGAACAACAACAAGCAGGTGAATTTATTTCAAATTGTAAATAGGGGTGATTTTAGGGGCTAAATTTCGCTCATGGGCTAATTTTCCATGGTTTTCCCCCAAAAACTATTCTCTATTCTAAAAATGATTTGCCCAAATTCTAAATGATAAAATTATTTTACCTTAAAAATTGCCAAAATTTTATAGGAACTATATAAAATCCTTAGAAATTTGAATATTTTTATAAAAATATCACCTAACATTTATAGTTGGCATATGAAGGATTAGTAAGATTCACGAAGCTTTCTACATTTTAAAATAAATTTCCATCCTTAAAATCATCCCTGATTGTAAATCAAATTCTTCAGTGGTTGTAGATATTTCAATGGATAGGTATGAGTGTGGATTTTATGATTAGTTTGCAAATCAGGAAGAGTCTATGATAACTCATGATTGTGTAGAAAACTACATTTTTATAGTTGATCAAAATATTCATTATTCAAAAACTGCTCTATCATCATTTTCTGAACACTATTCTGAAGAGGAGGTCATATTGTTTGATGATCAGAAGGCGATCACAAAAGAATTAGAAAGTCATAAATATTCTAGCAAATAAGCAGTCATAGAGATACAACTGTTTCCTGAAGAGAATCAAGTGTTTGACCTCAGTTTCAAAGATCCATTGGTAGCCTTCATAGAATCATACTTTTCAGAGAAATTGAAAGTTTCAGACTTCTTTATCTTGCACATGTTTTCTAGTGAGTTTGGTTTTGTAAATGGCTTCTTATCATTCTTGTCACACCTCAAACATCAACTATTAATTAGTGAGAATGATGAGATTATTTCAGTGTTAAAATTTCTTGGATGGCTGCTATGGAAATCAACGTTCACTTAACCAATTGCAGAAATGGTTAGAGTAGAGTAGGGTAGGAAATAAGTTCACTTCCTGAGCATTTATTTTCTCCATTTTGCAGCAGATGTAGAAGTTATTGTATGAGAATAAAGGAATCCTTGAAGATATACATAGATCATCTATACAAGTCATGAAATATTTTCAGAAAAAGGTGAATGGTTGACTCCATGCCCAATGGAATGTTGACTCCATGCCCAATGAAATGTTGACTCCATGCCCAATGGAATGTTCAAGACAAAGTTATGCATTTTATTTTTCCAGGAAAGGCATCAGATCTGTGGTCCTTGAAACCTCACAAGGAGGCTTTCATCCCCAATAAGAGCCATATATTATCTCCTCAAATAAATTGGTCAAAATTATTTGAGGAGGAGATAGAGAGTCATTAGAAAAAACTCTACTAAATTTTTTAGAGTTCATTTTAATAAGTTCTAGCTTGTAATTAAAGTTTGAAAAGAATTTGATTTTTTCCTTCCTTCAAAAAAATCAAAACTCGGGTTTCGGTAGCTAATTGAGTTTTCAAAAGGGCTTCTAATCTACCAAAATCCTAGCTTCCGGCAGCTAAATCATGAAACTCGGGGCTATTTTAGCTACCGAAAGCACATAAATTATGCATTTTTACTGGGTTGAGTCATCATTTTAAAATGATGATTTTGAGTGACTGGAAAATCATTTTGAGAAACTGGAGGAGATTTTTGTTCCTAGCACATCAAAAAACAATAACCTCTCCCATTTTTCCTACAGGTGTCACATATTGGGAGAATTGAATCCATCTTTGATCCATAAGTTTCCGATCTGAGATTTCCCTGTTTGACACATGTTTGTGAAATGTGGATCTTGGGAAAATGAAAATGAATCTAAAAGAAATGAGAGAGGTTTTTTATAAAAACAAACCAATCTACAGAAACCTCTCTCATTGTTAAAAAATATGTTTTTATTAGAGATATATGGGTGAATCGTTAAGCGACATATTTCCAGAAAAGTTCTGCACAGAACATGGCAGAAAGCTATTATTTTTGCCTAGATCGCATTTTATCGATTCTAGGATGCATGGGAACAATTCTAAATGAAGGATAATAATTATCATAAGCTATATCATCTTCCTATTCAAGATTTGAAGACATATGGTGAAAGAATGAAGCCAAATGGCATCTCTAATCTTGACAGAAATCGCCCAACTGCCAAACAAAGATCTTGAGTTTCATGATCTTGACCTGCAGACTGTCAAATTTGAATTATGATGATAATATTATATCTTAATTGATTATATCTAATTTTATTTTGCTCAGTTATAGTTATTTCAGATCTATTTTTATAGGATATTGAAACTTTGATGTAAAGGCTATAAATCCAAGAGCTTTCGAAGTATTGATGGAGGGGGAAATTCAGTCCTTGAGGATGAAGGTTCGACTTTGAGTACTACACTTATTGTATATTGTGAAAAGTCTCTTTCTATAATATATTCAGCCATTGAGCTTATTTCATTGATAATGTCAGATCTTCTTTTCCTTTTCAGTTTTATTCTTATGAGTTGAACTATGTTCTTTATTTGCATTTACATAGTCCATAGGTGACTGCCATCTCACCATTTGATTAGTGAACAAAGGATCATAAGTAACCTTACTAGTTTCTTGACCCATCATATGTATTGTTTTATATATGTATGTTCTGGTTAATTGATTAGTTTCTCATCTATTTGATACACTCTTCTCTGATAATATCTCTTGAAGGCCTTGCACTGTTGAATAATCTTAGACAATCTTGTGAGACAATCCATTAATATAGTTATTCATCTTGATCCAACCTCACACCCATTATTGAGAAAATAGTTACAAAAAGGTTAAGTTACCATGCATCTCTGAGATACAGTGTAGGAGAGTTTCCTGGAGTGATAACAGGTTGATCATTGAGCTCTGGTTTTCATGCCCCATAGGGGATACTTTGTAATTCTCCAGATGTTTTTCCAGAAATAAACATTGTAGCTGGAGGATTATTGTGTTGGACTCACTGGTGATGTTTTTCCTCTCTACGTAACAGTATTCTTACTATGTAAATCCATTTGATGTTTTCCTGATCCAATCATTAAAAGAAAGATTAAGAACATAACTTGTTTTTTGCACTCTATTTCTGGTCTTTTATTGATCTGCATGTTTTCGTCTGAAGTTGAGCATATGAATTCTTAGTTTCTCCTCTGCTTGATGGATTTTCCCTTCTTTTCTTCTCCTCCACTTGCATTTAATTCAATTTGATCCAGCAGTCTTTCTATCCTACCTTGTGGAGACAAACTTTTACATATGAGGTAGATCCATTTTTAGAAAGGTAGACCCCATGGCCCAATGAAAATTTGAGTTTTCAATCTCCCAAACATACCAAATCCAAAAAAAATCCTATGTTCTACATAACTAGACTAACATCCATCTAAATTTTACAAAGAGATCCCTCTCTGAGTCTTGGAGGGCTAGATCCCTAACTCGAAGTGGTTTTGATGTTGCCTCTATGACTGCCTCCATAGCCTTGGGTAATTTACAAAGTGCTAACAGGTGGGTCGGTTCTTGCGAACTAACTTTCCTATGATAAATTGAAAGCCTAGGTGCACTATGTCACTCTGGATAGAAGCTACCTTTTAGCCTTGTGTTCCCTTATCGACAACTCCATAAGTGTCCTTGATCCTTTGTGCGAGAGTGTGGTCCAACAGTCTAATGACAAACCATAATTTCCTTTCTAGCCATTCGGAGCGTCGATCGAATGGTTATAATTTCCCCAACAACTATATTGCTTTTCCATGGAGAAGTGCCATGTGTCGATGTTCTGATATCCCAGTGAAGCTCCAATTTTTCAATTTTTCTATCTGTGAAGTTCCCTCTGGAACCTTCCGTAACTTTTCAATCTTAACTCTCTTCTTACTTAACTTTCTATCCTTTTTTCCATTGAGCTTCATCTCAGTATTCCTTTTTCCATTCTGATTCTTATCTTCTTTGGTCACAATCACTTCACGTTTTTTATATTCTTCCGTAGGATTCCTGGATAATACTTCATCTTTGTCTGGGGTAGGTACTTCAGTCTTCTATGGTTCTTCTAATGTTCTTAAAACTTCGACATCTGGGTTGCTAGTGTTAAATAGCTTTGATATGTTCTCTTGTTTTGCAATCAAGTGTGCGATCCTTCTAGTCATGAAATATTTTAACTCTTTTTTCTTCTGCTCCAAAACTTCTTCTTCTTCTTTTTGTTTGGCTTGATCTCTATCAATCCAAGGTTTTCCTAGTAACATGGTAAATGGGGCGCTATCTTTAATAAATTTAATAATCTCAAAATATTCTTCTATCGAAGTTCCATTAGCGTTCACAGGTATGCGAGCGGTATTTCCACATAGGTTTATCAACTTTCCTATGAATATTCCTATTCCTCCTAATGAAGGGATCATAGCGGGATTCCCTATGGCTTCCTAAGTTATTTTTGTCATGATATTCACCTGTGTTTCTTCATCCAGAATACAGTCAATGTCAAAGTCTCCTATTCTTACTTCAATGCATTCTTTTTCCTTGAAGATCTCTGATAAGATGACATGTCGATGGTCATTCAGAGTTTCATGTATTTGCAACCATACTTTCTCTGATTCTTCCCGAGTTTCTTCCATTTTTGGATCTGCCTTAGAGTTTTCTTTATTCAGATTCATTTCTTCCAGCTTAGCAATCATTTTAGGGAAATCCAACAATTCATGGTCCATAGCCTTGCAACAAAGACAACTAAGTATTCTTCTTGGGAATTCCTTAGCAAGATGTCTTGGTCTTCTATAGCTGTAACAGAGGATTAATCCTCTCTTTCTTTTAAATGATCCCTATCTTCTCCTGTACTGCACACTAGGATCATGGTAGCTAACATGCAAAAAACTCTTTCTAGGATCCTGCATCCATTTGTTAGTCCAAGCATTCTTTCTATGGATAGGTATAACATATCTTTCACTATTCTTATCATATCTACTCATATCAAGCCTTCTTTCATCTATTAGTGCCCTAGTTTTCAAGCTAGGACATAACCTATCAAACATACCTAGATCCATACTTTAGAAACAAAAATTTCCACTTATCTTACTTCTACAGAGCACAAAGCTTCCAGATCTAAAACTTTTAACTATTCTTACCTTTTATCATAGCACAGAGCTTGCAGATCTTACCTTTTTAATAAAAAAATTCTCACTTTTTCCTTTCTTAGAGAACAAAGCTTTCAGATCTTTCTTCTTTCCTTCATATCCAACCTCCTTTCTTTAGATCAAGCTTCTTTCTTTAGCACAAAGATTTATAAATTGAGTAGGATATTGCACACTAGGGCACATATCTATGTACAAAGATTTCACAATCTCGGGTTGAATCTTTGCACAAAGATTCTTCTTTCTCAGTTCCCAGCAATCATAGTTTTGAACCTGACAATGGAACCATTTGTTGGCACAAGGGTAGACCTAGGGTTCAATGCTACAACAACGCACCAAAAAGTCCCTAACTATTGACCCTTTCACCAACACCTGCGAAGCATATGAAGTCTCACCCGAGGTAGAGGCAAGGGTGGTTGTAAGACTAAGGTGTCTGCAACCTTAGCTAGGATACAGATATGTGATTGTAATACTTAATAAAGCACTTAGCACCATTAGATCCTCAATATGCAATCAATATCCACTTCGCTGATAAAACTGAGCTCTGCAGCATTCACACTAATCTAATGTATTTAAGCACTTTGCATAGGTAAATAGATCAGATCGAGTAGAAAAATCACTAATTATAGCCATATAGATCAATCTAACATTCTCACATATAATAAGAACAAAACATAAGTATATCTACCTAAATACATCAAAGCACTTAGAAAATAACATGTAAACATATCAAGACAAAGAACAAAGCAACAAAATACAATGTTTACATGGTTCACACCCACCCTAGGGATACATCCATCAGATATTCTCCTTTATTGTCTTCATTCAATTGGTTACAAGCACAGAGCCTCAAAACCCTTACTCTGCATAGGAAAAAAGATTTGCGCAGCTCCCTAGATCCTTCTTCCTTGTGTTACAACATAACTTCCACAATATTCTACAAGGACCTTGTTGATGGGCGAAACAGTCCATCCGTCAACTGGGAGAGTGGAACCAGTCCGGGGTTGTCTAAATAACCCAAGCCGTTTGGTATGGACCACCCTGACGATTTTAACGGCTCCGTTGGCCGCTCTGAGGTCTCGTAAGGAAACCAAAGAGA
>ML795518.1:311830-325857 GCA_009831015.1 Picea engelmannii | reverse complement strand
ATTACAAATGACTTGGCCAAACTTTGGTATGGTGTTCTCCATATAGATCAAGAATGTTGGCAATGGAGGCAATGGAGAAAAACTTCTCATCAAGGGTATATTTTTTGGACACACTTTGTGACAGAGATTTATGAATTCTTTGACACTAATACCAACCATTTGGGCCATTTGACAAAGTTGAAATAATCAGGAACAATCGAAGACTTTATAGCTGCCTTTAAATGCTTGGCTTTTAGGACAGAGGGCATGTCTGATGCCTTTTTCTGAGAATGTTTTATCAGTGGCCTCAAGGATGAGATTGAGGCCCATGTCCTCATGGCTCGTCCTCAAATTTGGGTGGAGGATACTAAAAGAGATAAAGAATCACAACAGGTTGTATCTTCTAAAACCTGGAAACACTCCTTTATCCCTCGCCCTAAACTAGTAAATCTCACTACTCCCTCCGCTCCACTAAATATCCAAAAATTGACTAGAGCTGAAATGGTTGAACGCCAACTCAAAGGCCCTTGTTATAATTTTGATAACAAATATTTCTTGGGCCACAAGTGTAAGGAAAAAAAGTTGTTTATGGCCATCTCCGAGGATATTTTGGAAGAGGATATTGAAAATCCCCTTGTGTCTGAGTCACCTGAAACCCCTGACATAACCCCTCCCTCAGACCCTCCCGAAGTAGAACCGATCATTTCCCTCAATTCTCTCACTGGCTTCTCCACTCCCCAATCCCTAAAGCTAATCGATTACATCAAGCATCGGAAGGTCATCATTCTAGTTGATAATGGAAGAACCATAATTTCATTCATCGCTGCATTGCCCAAGAAACTCATTGCTACATCCATGTTGTTAATAATTTCCAAATCATGATTGCCAATGGTGGCTCCATGAAATGTGGAGGGCATTGTGAAAATGTTCATCTCCAAATTGGTGACTACCACCTGAAATCTCATATGTTTGCGATCAACATGGGTGGTTGTAACATTGTGTTGGGTGCAGACTCGCTAAGGACTTTGGGTCCCATTCTCATGCATTTTCAGGCATTAACCATGCAATTTGACCAAGAGGGCCACCAATATAAGTTCCAAGGCATCATTGTCAGTTCACTTGAGATCATTAGTTCCCATTGCATGGAAAAGATGCTAAAAAAGGGTCATTCTAGTGTTATTGCTCAAATCCATGCCATACAAGAAACAAAAACACACTCGGTGCTACAATACCTTCAAGCCATCCTTTCTAAACATCAAGTGGTATTTTCCACTCCCTAGGGAATCCCTCCTTCTTGGGGTGTTCACGATAATTCCATTCCCCTTGTACCTAGAATCCTTCCTCCCAATATTAGTACGTATCGTCACCCCTTTTCCCAAAAAAATGAAATTGAGAAAATGGTCTAGGAACTCCTTAATGCAAGCATTATCCACCCTAGTACGATCCCCTAATCATCTCCTATATTCATGGTCCTGAAGAAAGAAGGTTCTTGGTGAATGTGTCCTGATTTTCATGCCCTCAACAAACTTACCATTAAAGAAAAATTTCCCATTCCTGTCATTGATGACCTCCTAGATGAACTGAGTGGTGCCCAATTCTTTACTAAACTTAATCTTCATTCAGGATACCACCAAATATGTATGAAAGAGGAATACATTCCCAAGACTGCCTTTAGAACTAATGAGGGCCACTATGAGTTTTTGGTCATGCCCTTTAGCTTGTGTAATTCCCCCTCCACCTTCCAAAGCCTCATGAATAATGTCTTTCGTCCTTTTCTCCATCATTTTGTCTTAGTTTTCTTTGATGATATCCTCATCTATAGAAAGACTTGGATAGAACATCTTTCTCATGTGGATCTAGTTCTCCATCTTCTCTCTGAGCACCAACTTTTCCTGAAGCAGTCTAAATGTGCTTTTGGCACCTCAGAAGTAGAGTACTTGGGTCATCTGGTTGGAAAGGATGGCGTCAGGGTGGATCCTAAAAAGATTGAAGCTATGCAAGACTAGACTCACCCAAATACTCTCAAAATATTGCATGGATTTCTTGTCTTAATAGGTTATTATCTCAAGTTTGTTAAAAATTGGAAAGAATGCAACACCTCTCACTGCTCTCCTAAAAACAAACTCTTTTACTTGGACTCTAGCTGCTTCTCAAGCTTTTCAAACCTTGAATATGGCCATGTGCAACACCCCAGTCTTGGCCCTTCCCGATTTCACAAAGACCTTTGTCTTGGAATGTGATGCTTCAAGGAAAGGAATTGGTGTTGTCCTTATGCAAGAGGGTCGGCCTTTGGCCTTTACCAACAAACAACTATCTGAAAGAAATTTGGGCAAATCTATCTATGAAAATGAAATTTTGGCTATTCTACATGTCATTTCTTTGTGGCGCCCTTATCTATTGGGGCAACGCTTCCAAATAAAGATAGACCATCAAAGCCTCAAGTATTTTTTGGAACAATGCATTTCCTCCTCCAAACAACAAAAATGGGTAACTAAGCTATTTGGCTATGATTATGAGATCATTTACAAGAAACGAAAATAAAATGTGGTTGTTAATGCACTTTCCCACAAATATGAAGATGAAGGATCCATTTTTTCTCTTTCCTTCATTGTACTAGATTGGCTCAAAGACATTCACCAGGAATGGCTACAAGATCCCAAAAGTTCGCAACTATTCCAACAATTGCATTCCAATGCTCTAGCTCCCCCTGGTTACTATTGGCTCCATGATGAGCTTTGATACAAAGGCCATTTGTATTTAAGTAAACAATCAAAGCTTAAATCCACGGTACTTTCTGAGCTTCATGCTACACCGACAGCGGGGCACTCCAAGTTGACCAAAACCTATGACAGGTTCAAACATTCTTTTTTCTGGGATGGTATGAAACAGAAAATTCATAAATTTGTCGTCGAATGTGATGTGTGTCAATGCAACAAGGGAGAAACAGTCAAATCTCTGGGCACACTACAACCAGTCCCGATTCCACCTACTATTTGGAAGGACATCTCTATGGATTTTATTACAGGCTTACCCAAATTGGGCAATAAATCAGTGATCATGGTGGTTGTTGATCACCTTTCCAAGTATGCTCATTTCTATGCTCTTAAACACCCATTTATAGCATCCACGGTGGCTTAAATTTTCATGTATCAGGTCTTCAATATTCATGGCATGCCACACTCTATTGTTTTTTATCACGACCCAAATTTCAAAAGCAGTTTTTGGCAAGAAATGTTCAAGCTACAAGGCACCCAATTGCATATTAGTACAGCTTATCATCCCCATACTGATGGTCAAACAGAAGTTGTTAAAAAGTGTTTGGAAACATATTTGAGGTGTTTTTCCTTGGAAAAGCAAAATCAGTGGGCTCAATGGTTACCCCTAGCTGAATGGTGGTACAACTTCATATCATACGGCTACACGCATGACTCCTTTTGAGGCGGTATATGGACAAAATATACCTTTAGTTCTCTCATACTTACTTGGTGTCTCGAAGGTATAGGAAGTTGACCAAACACTTACAATTCGAGAGGCTATTCTCCATACTCTCAAAGAGAATTTTTTCATGGCACGAAATCGCATGAAGAAACAGGCAGATCAAGGTCGCTCTAAACGTCAATTTGAAGAAGGGGATTAGGTGTTTCTTTGCCTGCAACCTTACAAGAAGAATTCCCTCAAGGTCGAGCATTGTCAGAAGCTAGAACCCAAATTTTATGGTCCTCATACAGTTCTCAAGCATGTGGGACAGGTGGCCTATCAGTTAGATTTGCCTAGTCATTCGAAGCTACATCTTGTTTTTCATGTTTCCTTCTTAAAGAAGGTGATCGGAACTAAGTGCCAAATTCAATACAACCTTCCTGAGTTAGCCAAAGAAGGATCCATTTGGATATAGCCACAAGCCGTTTTGGACCAGTGTGAACATCACTTGCGTCAGAGAACCATCAAGGAAGTGCTAATCTGGTGGAAAGTTACAACTCCAGTAGATGCCACTTGGGAATCAACTACCATTCTGTAGCAATTTCCACATCTCAAGCCTTGAGGACAAGACTATTTTTAAGGGACAGGACATGTTAGAGTCCTAACCCACACATAGGTATAACAATATATTCGAATGTAATAAAGGTCAATATTAATAAGGCCTTGCAATAAAATAGAATAAGTCGAATGTAAGAAGATCTAATAGAAGCTTCCTCTTCTAGAAGGATCTTCCTATAGATGTTATTTTGATTGACATATTTAGTATAAATAGGAGTCGAGGGTATGATAACCCTAGCTTGGATATTATTGTAATAGAGCTCTGCTCAAATGGAGGTTGCGCCCTCGAAGAGGCCCATGAACATTGCTTTCAATAATCAAAGTGTTATTTTTGTAGTTATTCTTATATCATTTCAGTGCTATTGTGGTGATTGTTCTGGTTATATTGTTGTTATTCTTCCATTACTAGCATTTTATTTTTGTTCTGCATACATTTTATATCTTGTATATTATACTAAGACTAAGCGAGACCTGCGCCTTAACCTTTATTCGGTTCATTTAACATCCAGTATAACATTCATTCTATGCATGCATGTGGTACATCATATTTACTTAGCCACTTCATTTGTTCAACATTCATCAACTAATCAGACACAAAAACACATTCATTCAGTCACACAACACAGTGTTACCATGGTTCACCCCCTCTTGGGCTATGTCCACAAATATTTGGCTCTAAATATTTTATTATAGTTTGGAAATCTCCTTGTTGTGCATGGTTACAATCTTAGTTATTCTTTATTCCCATAGGCTCATTTATCCCTGCGAGACTGACTAGATTGCACCAAGATCCTCATCCTGCAACCTAACCCTCAGGATTGATTCTCTCATGCCCTTTCTAGCTCTCTAGTAACTCATACCATCCTTACAGTTCTCTTCCTTTCTTCATATATCTCACCTCCCTCTCCCTCTTTTTATTCCTTCTCTATGTATATATATATATATCTTCTCTTTATCTTCAGCTCACCAGACATTACAATGTACTACAAAAACCCTAACCCTAACATCATTAGGTATTCCATGCATGCACACGTGTTTCTTTTCCTTCCAACTGTCTCTTTCCTCTTGCATGCTTCTCTTGCAAATTTTTTTTTTTTTTTTTCTGATTTGGCCTTCCTCCAACAATAATGTATATTATCAAAACTTTTAGGATCCAAGGTATTCAACTCTACCTCAAGCATATGACCTCTTATCTCATCCTAGTTTCCCAATAGACCTTCCAAGGTGGTTCAAATATTGTTTGGATTCTTGCATGCAACAACATGAAACTATAAGTAAGAGGAAATTAATTCAAGAAGAAGTCTCATGGCCTCATCCTTACGGTTCTCCCATATGGTCTTATAAATCATGGATGTAGGTTATGTTTATGTCATTATTGTCAAATTGTACAATCCTTTTATTTTGAGTTGGAATTTATCCTTCATCTTCCATTCAAAATAATTGTATGGTGTTACAATTATCACAAAATTTACTTAATAATTGGTGTTGTATCCATCCCTCTTACTGGTTCTGAAAAACCCAGAAACATTTTCCTGAGAAATCACTAAAAAACCACTTTTTCAAGAGTGTATCACTATCCCAATGGGCATCCTGAGACATTGTTTGTGGTGAACCAACTTGTCTCACGATTTAATAATCTAAAATACTTGGAATATAAAGATATCCATATAGGACAATAATATATATTAAATAAGAATGTATAATATGTTGATCAAATGGTTTGGTTTTCATTGATGTCAACCCTTGAAGCAAGTTCGATAGAAAATTTTGGTAGCCCCACAAGTGTGGATAAGGAACCCACGTTTTTATGAGGAATAATGTAATGAATATGAGTGAATTCATAGGTAAAAATATTCTAGATGGATAGTACATTTCATTCCATTTCTCATGATATGTGGTACGTCATGTAGCTCCTCACGGTTGAGGAGATATGGCTTAGTGAATATTGGAGAACCCTCATGAGTTATCTAGAAGCCCCTAGCAGGTCAAATAATTCAATTATTCTAGAAGCTCCTAGAAGAAGTTTACTAGTCAAAGTGGTTGTAACTATGAGTTAATCATGAGTAAAGTTGTTGCAATAAGAAAATAATTAAAAATAAATTAGTTTCAACAAGAAGTGGTGAGTTTTCTATTTATGGTAAAGTGGTTGCAAATGGGTAAAGTAGTTAAAAGTGGGTTATCTCTAAAAGATGGAATTTGGGTAAAATAGTTATAAGATAACCCCTAAAGGAAGCTACTTGGAGAGTATAAATAAGAGAGAAATGGCCTCTCATTAGCACCTAATTTGAGCACATTAAATATCTCTTTTCTGAAATGTTATGGGAAGGTATCATTGATAAATCTATAGCAGTGAGTCTGAAGAAGCGAAGAGAGAAGTTGCAAGAGTCGAAGGGTCAAGACCATTGGTATTGAACTAGGGTTTTAATGACTAAATCCACAGGTTACAATACTAGAAGGGACCAGACATATGTGGGCCACAATGGGACAACGTGAGGATACCTGCAAGTTTAATGAAAATAAAGCATGGATCTATTGCCAAAGCTAAAAAAAGAAGATCAAATCTATCTTCAGTGATAGGTTGTTGAGTGGAGAAGAAGCTACAAGAAGGTATAGTAGTAAGAAGGTACACCAGAGCTATCTAAAGTAACACAAGTTATGTTATATGCTTATCTAAAGTAGATCCTTGGTGAATGTTTTGATATGGTCATGGGAGATTGATATCTTGTCATTGAGGGATTGTTTGTTGTACAATATATTGTGTATAAGACAGATCTACAAAGATACAATGCTACGATATTGGTTGTTTTTTGTTGGGATACTTCATTAGGCATCTTGTTAAGACATATCCTATGTTATTTGGAGTATGGTTGAGGGTTTATGGTTGAGACATAGTGTTATCAGTACAACTTGGGTTTTCACAATAGTGAGGGTTTGATGTATGGTTAATTTAATGGGTTCTTATATCACATGCATTCAGTAAGACATATGTATGAACCTAGTAAATGGTTGTGTTAGATATACTTGGATATCAGATGAGTATTTTTTCTATCATATTAGTCAGTTTGTGAGGAGATACAAAGTGATCAGACAATGATAGAGACTAAGACAGTGACAGAGACAAGATTTGTGATACTAGTAGATATTTGTGCTAGTCTGCAAGTTGCAACAAACATATTGCAGATATTTGTACTAGACAGTGAGTTGTAGTAGGGAAAGGAGCAAACATCTGCTTGTTGTGGAATAGACATATTGCGGATCAAAAATAAATTTTTAAAGAAGATTGGTACAGGTTTTGACAGGCTTTTAGTGACAGTTATTATAGTGACAGGTTGTCTACATTGGAATATATACTTTATGGTGATTGGATGGGGCATGGATAGGTGGTTGTAGCCACCTTCTCGTTCTAGCCGAATAGCATAAGGGGTTGTAGCCTCCTTTTGGTTGTAGCCATAGAATTAGGAAGTTGGAGCTTCCCTTAGGTTGTAGCCTAAGAATCTAGGGGATTGGAGCCCCTTTCAAGTTGCAGCTGGATAACAAAGGAAGTTGGTGATTCCAATGAATGTACTTATTAAATACATATAAGAAAAATCATTCTATGGTTTTCTCCCACATTGGGTTTCCACATAAAAATATTGGTGTATTGTGTATGTGTATGATTGCTCATTATTCATGGTTTATTTATTCTGCACTTATTGAATTATGTTGGTAAACTAATAATAAATATATATTGTAATTAAAAAGGATTAAAAAAAACTATTACTGATTCACCCCCCCTCTCAATATTCCAACAATTGGTATCAAAGCAGGGCCTTCAAAAGGAATTTTAACCACTGGAAGGAGATCATGGATTACTCTAAGATTGGGATGCCATAGTTTGATGGGGAATATTATTCCTTCTGGAGTAGAAGAATGAATACACACATACATGCACTAGGATTTTATGTTTCACGATCAATAGTAAATAGATACAAAGCACCAACCATTCCTCCAACAGATAAATATGGAAAGAAACTTGAAGGAAATAATTCAAGAGAAAAAATTGCACTCCTCAATGGTTTGACTAAATCAATATGCACCAAAGTTACACATTGTTCTTCTACAAAAGACATATGTGTCAAAATGAAGAATATATACGAAGGAGATGAGAATGTCAAGGAAGCTAAACTTCAAATTTTCATAGCAAAGTTCAAATAATTGAAGATGAGTGAAGATGAAGACATAACAACCTACTTTATATGTGCTAATGAATTAGTAAACATTATCAAAGGTATAGGAGATTATGTAAATGAATAAGTCGTTGTCAAATAGGTATTGGGATCCCTACCAATGAGATTTGATTGAAATATTTCAACACTAGAAGAGAGAGAGGATCTAGCTACACTGACCATGGATGAGTTGCATGGGACACACATATTATGAGATGAGAATAGAGCAAGACAATATAGTTACAAACGAAGAAACATTCAAAGCATCTAATGAGACAAAGAATAAGATCAAGCAAATTACAAAGTCATATAGTAGCAGCAGTGATGTCTCAGAAGATGATGAAGAAGTAGCCAACTTCATGAGAAGGCTGAAAAAAGGGAACCAAAAAATATAAAGGTAAGATTCTATTGATTTGTTTTAATTGTGATAGTATTGGTCATTTTGATAATAAATTTCCTCATAAGAAAAAGAAAATAAATGAAGACGATGATTCTAAGAGGAAACAAATATATAAAGGAAAAATAACCAAAAATAAAATTTTCAAGAAAAGCCTTTGCACCAAAGAAGACAATTTATCATCAGACAAAGATGAAGTCAGTGATAGTGATACATAAATTGTTCTATTCATGTCAGTAGAAGACTCCAATGAAGAAGGAACCAAAGAATAATATCAAGAGGCAGAAGTTGATTACAAAGAAGAATTGTTGAGTGCCATAAAAGTTATGAAAATGGAAAAGAAGAAAAAAAAAGTCAGTATAGGCATAACTAAAAAAGAAAGAGGGAAATCAAAATTCCAACTTTGAAGAACTAGAGAATATTATCACTAAACTCAAAATCCAAGTAGAAGAAGATAATATAATTGAAGAAACACTCAAAGAACAGTTAGAATAAAGAGACAAGATCATTGGAAGTTTGGAAGTAGAATTTTTTATATTGAGAAAAGACCTTCAGAAGAAAAACATGAAGAACAACTCTAAAGTTTTGGATGATATTATTAGCATTCAAAGGCAACATCATGACAAGTCTATACTAGGATACAACTAGATAGAGGAGGGATCAATCTCCAAAAAAACAGATCAAGAAACAAAGCAAAGAAGCTATGCAGAGATAGTCAGAGGATCTAATGAGAAGGAAGAAGATTTTGTTTTTCAGAAGGAAGATCACAAATATACTCCACCTCCAAGAAGATTCATAGTTTAGAATCATCATTATTCACAAGTAAAAGGATCTCAAGAAGAAGAAGGATTCGGAAAACCAACATTGTTTAGAAGATATCCAAATCCCATGTATCAAACAAGTTTTACTGGATTATGTTATTCATGTAATAATTTTGGGCACAAGGCTGTGAATTAAAGAACCAACAACAAAAACATAAACAAATATGAAGGCTATACAAGAAATTATTATCCAATAAGGTCAAATGAAATGACGAGAAAAACATACAATAGGTTTGAATCCCTGAGTACCCAAGTGGAATGCTACAAGTGCAATAAATTTGGACACATGGCCAAACATTGTAGAATGTCAGTTCCTCTGAGAGAATCAAAACATAATAACAACATTAATAGATAATAATCACAAAGAATATGGGTAAGAAAGAAGAATCAGTACAATAATGAAGAATTCACACTTGGTCTACAAGTTCAACAGAAGAAACATGGTTGGTATGTTGACACTGGTTGTTTAAAGCACATGACAGGTGATAAAGACATGTTCTAACTTTGAAAAAGGAAAGATATGGATCAATCTCTTTTGGATATGACAACTCATGCAAAATCATTGGAAGAGGCATAGTCAATATTGGAAGTAAGGATTCCAAGGAAGAAAATGTTCTTTTAGTGGAAGATATGAAACACAATATTTTGAGTGTAAGTCAAATGTGTGACCAAGGTCACAAACTTGTGTTTGATTTTGTTTGTAAGTCAAATGCGAGATAAGAAAAGTATATTCAGGTAGAGTGGTGGAAACAACTATGAGAAATTCAAGCAACATATACGTACCAAGTGAAATTGGAAAGGAAAAGTGTTATTTAGGAAAGGAGGATGAAGTTTGGTTATGGAACAGATGAATGGGTCACATAAACTTTGATAATATTGTCAAGGTTAGTAGAAAGGAAGTAGTCATAGAAATTCCCCAAATCATGAAGCCAAAAAATACTTTATGAAAGCATTGTCAACAAGGAAAGCAGACCAATACCAGGTTCAAATCAAAGGAATACTCCACAACAAGACTGTTGGAAATTGTGCATATTGATCTAGTTGGACCAACTAGAACAAAGGGTTTGAAAGGTGAGAAATACTTTATGCTATTAGTTGATGACTATACATGAATGACTTCTGTTTGTTTTCTTGGGAAGAAGTTAGAGGAATTTGAGAAATTCAAGATATACAAGGAGAAGGTTGAAAATGAAATGTTTCAGATCAGACAATGGAGGATATTTTACCTCAAAGGAATTTATGGACTTCTGTAGTAAGCATAAGATAAAGAGAAAATTATTCATGGTCAGGACACCACAACAAAATGGGGTTGTCGAAAGGAAGCGAAAGACGGTACAAGAAATTGTCAGAACTATGTGTTGATGGGTCCTAAGTCCCTTGATTCAACAACAAGAACCAAACCCGCCACTGAGGCCCAATTAGACTCTACAACGTTTAATAGTGGAATGGTTCTCCAAATCTTGTGATCCGACCAATTTATCGATGGGATTTATGTTTTCTTGTGAAGGCTCTTCCTTCATTTCAAACTATCTCTTTTTGTATTTTCTCTTGGGTGGGAGCAATATGAGATGTAAGTCTATATAAACCAACTTGGAAACAAAATAGAATTAAGATTAACTACTAGGGAAGAGGATGAACTTGGGATAAACCTCTGCTCAAGCATGCGGATGACAATTTTACACCACAGGCCTAATACTAATACATTAAACATGTGAGAATCCAATTGCTATATAAGAAACTAATTACCAGAAAGAAAACACTTATGCGATAAGACAATGGCAAGGAAA
The DNA here is from genome assembly GCA_009831015.1 of Picea engelmannii. NCBI lineage: Eukaryota > Viridiplantae > Streptophyta > Pinopsida > Pinales > Pinaceae > Picea > Picea engelmannii. The sequence continues at coordinate 314,633 of ML795518.1, read as the reverse complement.
ATAATTCACCTACTTAATCATCCATCACATAATAACACCACGATTCATATTCACCATTAAAGTAAAGAACAATAAAATATTGCACTAGATAACTTGACAATAGATTAAATAGCTCTTACTCATTACAACATCATTCATGAAACAAGATAGGAAATAGTTCTTCTCCACGCCCAATCACATGCATTTGATGAAAATAACTTTGTCTTTGGACTTCTCAATTCAAAGGAAACTTCAAAATAATTCTTAATGACCAGAAAGAAAGAGTTCTTGCAACAACCATAATCCTTTCACTAATTGGCCAATGTTCTTATTTATAACATAAAATTCAATTGAAAATAACGGCTAAGTGTAGTTTAAACAAAACAAAATTTTCCACATGGCGTCTTCTTCTAATAGTTTCTTTAACAATCAACTCAATATATCCCTTCGAAAGGGTGAATTTTCTCATACTCTAACCAACTGATAAACAACTCATCGCAAGTTTGGGCCCATGGAAATCTGTGTTTCTCCATCGGAGCCGTGTAAATTCCTCTGACCTCCACCGCATGCGCTTGGTACTTCACTAGAATGGTGTTTAACTACTATAGGACAATCCAGGCTCTGATTGAATGTTCCATAAATCTTTGCACTTGTCCTAGCATTGTGTTGGTCACCTTCGCTAGATCTTTGGCCCATAATAAATATTGCTTGGTATGCGATTCGACTATGTTGCACAATTCTACGAAGTTGTCAGGGTTGTCGAACTCAGGGAGTCTGATATCCTTTATTGCTTTGTTAATTTCCCCCCAATGTTTCTCACATTTGGCCCACTATTCTTGAATTTCTCAGTGTGGTTCCTGAGACATCTTAGCCCAATACCTGGTTGATCACTTCATGCGATCAAGACTACTTTTTCCCGGCACTTAGATGTCATATTCTTCTTTATCCCAGCCATGTTGAATTGCATCAATGTATTCGATTCTCTCTATGGATTTTTTCACCCTTTCATGCCACCGCTTCATATCCTTTCATGTTGTGAGTTCCATGAGAGTGTCTTCCTGGAGTGTAACCATATTTTCAGTAAAAATATGCCTCTCCTTTTTGAATTGGTTGTAAGATTCTTTGAACTTGCTTCTTAGGTATAGCGTGGCCTGAGTGGTGCCTTGATAGTATTCAACCATGTGGCACAAATGTTCTAGTTCCTTCTGTGTAGAGGAAAAATCCTTTTCATATCATTTGGCTATGTCCAAGGTGGCATCTAAGAGCACCATCCCCACGTAGAGGAGCTCAGATGTTCTAGCATTTTCCGTGTTTATCAAGTTTTCCTCTGTAGTGATCAGGATGGAGCGATCCAACGTGATCCTCCTTTTCTTTGTAGTTATCTGGACAATAGCCTTTCTATTTCAATCGTATGAAATCACATAAATATCGGATACCTCATCCACAAGTTTGGGAATCTATTGATCACCCCATGTGAGTGTGTTTCCCAAATTTCTGATGGTATATATTTGTTCAAAATTGGGTTCTTTAACTTTCTCATTGTGCTCTGAAGGCTCGGCCTCTGCCCATCGCTTGTCAGGGATCTGAGTATCGAGTGGAATAGAGGCATTGGGAAAAGACTTGATACTTACTTGTTCATCGACCATTGAAACATCGATTTCCTTTTGCGGGGATCATTCCTTTGTCTCATCCAGTTTTGACTTGTCCTTCGGATTGTCTGCTCGGGTTTCTGGTGCATTGAGCCTCTTTGTGTTAGGAATTTTTTTTATTTCTATTTCCTTTCATGGGATCTCCTAGGTTTGGACCTCGGGAGTAGGAGAATAAGTCTTCTCAAGTCCCTTTTCTTCTTGGACACACACATGGGTCCCGTGAGATGCCTCCGATATTTCATCATCATTATATATATTTATAAACTCACTTAAAGGATTAGGCGCACTTGTCTCTAATGATACCCGGCATGTCTCTGGTTGAGTCATCACACCTAATGGTGATCTAGTCAGAGGCATTGTGGATTCAAGGTTACCTGACCCATTGATGTTATCAAGGTTTATGAAATCAGGGTTGCTTGGCCTTGCTAATCTTTCATCTAGGCTATCGGTAGAAAGCCTTGGAAATCTAACAAGGTACGGGTTATCCTACATCTTCTTCATTATCTATTGGGCTTGTTGATACATGAGTCCCCCCATCCCCTGCATAGCTTGAACCTTAGAGAAATTCCTATCTTGTACCAGGATTACCTAGGGAATTTTTTTTGTTTTGGTGGCTTCTTGAGGAGTTTCCACCGCTTCAACTAATTTAGGTGCTATCCTTTCTTCGTTGGCTCTGAGGATTTCTTGATCCAATTTCTCCAAGACTAATTCTTACTCATCTCAACTCATGGCCTTAAACTTGGTTTCTTTAGGGTGTAATGTCCCTTTCCAAATGGGATGCCCAGAGAGGAGGCTTAATGGTCTAAACTACCCCATTAGACTATAACCAGAGCTAAAGAGGGGTAAACAGGGTTACTAGAGGTCACTCCAATTATAGGTGTTATATGTTGATTAAGGTTGGTTGTCATTGATGTCAACCCTTGAAGAAAGACCCGTAGCACAAATTTTTGGGTAATGGACCCAATAGTTTTTGATGTAAATATGACTCATTATTTTTTTGTCATGGTTGATAAGAAGTAAATATGGATGAAATCCAAAGTGGTCCCCTTATGGTGAAAGCCCTCACGGGAAGACGCTTTGTGGAGTAAGAAAACCCATGCTTAATTATGGAATAATGAGATGAAGGAAAGTGAATTTGTCAGGGAAAATATCCTATATGGATAGTTCTTGTCATG
>ML795518.1:258474-272542 GCA_009831015.1 Picea engelmannii | reverse complement strand
AACAAATGACAATGGACCAATATCACCAATGTATTAGCTGGTCTGATAGATGAAATCCAAAGATACACAAAGGAGAAAGAGGACTTGGGTCCCTTCCCTCTCCAATGGAAGGCTCTTGAGGCCCTCAACTGATTGCTTTCCTTGCAAAGAAAAAGATGAAATGTGGGTGAAAGAACTCCAAGCTTATTCACTCAAGTGAGGGGTGAATAGCTTATGAAATGCAGCTTACAATGTGTGTTTCCAAAGAAGGGGTCTCCAGCAATCTCAGCAGCATAACAGTATGAAGAATTCCTTGAAGAAATGATGGTCATTCATGGCTTTTTATAGCCAAGCATTGGGTTACTATGAAACCTCTTTTGAATGTGAAAAGGGGCTCTTTAGGGCACAATTAGGTCTTTGACCAGTCTCCCCACGTAGATTGAGCTCGGATTTGGTGTCAAATCGACTTGGGAGCCGATCCATTAGTGGTTGGGAGGCCGACCAGTTTCATGAATGCGCCGTTTGGCAGGCGCGCGGGTTTTTCACCCCACAGCCGCACATATGCGCTCCAAGTACGAAGATGTTGCGCGCGCGCGCACGCCTAGTGGGTGCATAGCGCTTTGTAATTTTTTGGCCATTTTGCATAGTTTTGACCCTTTTGCTGTGCTGTGGAATTAATCCTTGTGCCATGAACGACTGTTTTTCTGTGCTGATGATGCAGAGTTCTTGTCGCCCTGTGCGGACGAAATTTCAATGATAACAATGGGTGTCACAAGTTTTCAGATATCGATAGGACCATGCAAAGACATCTTGATATTGTATGAACAGTTTGAGATAAGACTTTCTTTTCTCTTTATATATAGTCTTTTCAAGACTCACATTCTTTGGGTTTTTCTGGGTTCTGAGATTTATAGTTTCATGCAAGGGATAGGAGCTACCGATGTTTGTGTTTTTCGGCCCCCTAAATCGTTCTTTCAGGTCAAACAGATTTTCCAAATTAGTTATCCCTTTCGGGATGGTGTGATATTTCGATCTGTCAATAGGTTGGCCTATCCAAGGATCATTTTCTATTGATTGTTCCTGGAATGTTTCATCATCGATGGCCAAATATTTGAAATTGTCTTGGTTAGTCATGAAGTTTATGATCTATTAATCTCCTTCAAATACTTTCCAATTAGAAATTTTTTTAGGCACCGATATTTTGTAGAGTATTTCCACAGTGAATCGGGAGGCTTCATAATCTTCCAGAGGTGACAGCCTTGAAGCAGCTGTGGCTAGGGAATGAGCAAGGATATTCCTTGCTCTGGGGATCGCAGTGATATTGAAAGCTTCAAGATGCTCTATTAACCTATGTACTTCCTGTTGATAATTCTTTAGGTGTGGGGAATTAAAATGTATAGTATTCCTTACTTTTCTAAAGATAATCTTCGAGTCTTTGAAAACTTTCAATTCTTTGATGTTCAAGTCTATGAATTTATTTAACCCTTGTACTAGAGCTTCATACTTGGTGGTGTTATTGGTGCATTCAAATTCTAGTCTACAGGATAGGAAATGATATTTACCTTTTGGATCAATGAGGATGCACCCTACCCCTGATCCTTCCTGTGATTTAGATCCATAAAATTATATGGTCCAAATTTGTGAACGACAATCGCCCTTTTCCTCTTTTTTATTACTTTCTTACTCCCTTATCTTTTGTTCTGTAATATCTAGCACAAGGTCTTGATAGAAGAGAGTGTCTTATGTCGGTATCAACGACTTCTCTTGAAAAACCATTTCATAGTTTTGAGTGAGAGGGACATCAGATAAGAGAGGAGAAAATTTCCCGAAGTGGGAATCATAGGAATAATTTCCCAGCACGTGTGGATGAGGGTTCATTTAGGGTTTCTAGATCAGTGACTGTATGTTTTAGGTATATCTCCCTATCGATTTTGATCATATTCTTGTATCCCTTCAGTGGTAGCCAAAGGTTTGCCCAGTATATACTAAAGTACCCATTTAACTTCTCAGACCAATATTGACTTAGTAATAACCCATAGGCCTCTGGGATGTCTACTACAATCATGTCAATCACTTGCACAAACTTAGGATGTGTTTCTATCCTAATCATTACATCTCTGAGTTCCCCCATGAATTTGACCTGGGTTATGTCTAGTTGTATCACATGTTTATCGCTCTTGAGAGGAATGACATTTAGTTTTTTTCAAATAGACAAGGGATTAACATTGGAAGATGCTCCCGATTCTACCAAACAATTGTGGAGGTTCTTGTTGAAGACTTTAAATGTTAAGAGAAATGGTAGGACAAAAGGTTTTCCCTTCTTATCTTTTGAGAAGGTATTCAGAGTTGGTTTATTTACTAGATCTATCGAAGTTAGATTTTTTTGTTGGTCATTCCTTGTCATAGGGTTTTCTACTGATTTCAACACTTGTAGCAGAAAATTGTTTTGCTAAGGGATTCTGCATATGTCCATAATTGATATATTAGCCTTTAACTTCTTCATATATTCAACTAAATTGTACTGATGTTTGGGTGATTCTCTCATATGGATGCTAAGAGGGTTCTTATAGGGAGAAAATGGTGCTTTTGGGTGATCGGGAGTTGACCTTTCCCCTAACGTTCGAGTGGTAGTAGGATCCTTTGAGACAGGAGGACATTTACTTCTAGTTTGTACAACTAATATCTCTGTGGATGGTTCTTGAACCTAAAATAGGTCATTAAAAGGCATAATTAGGTCAGGATCCCATATCATCATGGTTGTATCTTCTGGTGGGTCAATCTCTTCCTAGTCATCAACATTCATAATTGAACTACTTGGTTGCTCGGTTAGGGAAACCTCGTCTAAAAATCAGTTGGGCATCAAATTCATGGCATGCACCCATTGGGGGTAGTCTCTGTTAGAGTTGTTTTCCTGGTGATAAGTACAGAAAGAATCATATGCGACGTTCCCCAGATTGATATTTAAGTTAACTGGGGGAGTTTCAATGGATTTGAATGACGGGTTCCTTTTAAATAAAGTCATATAGGGCCTTTGGCCTTGGTTTCCTTCCCCTTCATTTCTCTTCATGTCTATGATCTCATTTGATAATTTCTTAACCATGTGTTGTAGATATTCTATGTCTTCATTACCCTTGTTGGGAGTCTATTCTTCTTGTTTCCCTAGAGGTCTAGCCAGAAGGATTCCTCTCTTGGGAGGAGGTTGAGCTTATTTCTTAACTAAAGAGACTTGGCCTTCTTTACACCATTTCATATAGAATTCTGTCATTTTAGCTTCTTCAAAATTCTCAACTAAGGTTTGTTTAGAAGCCCTCTTCATAAACATAGAAATAGAAGATGGGAGCGCATTAACGTATACTTCAATTTAACACTCCTGAGTTGGTTTGGCTTCGGGATGGAATTTGTTTAATATGGTTGTGAACCTTTGATTCAAATATTTAACCTTTTCTTTCAAAGTCATGTTGGCAGGGAACAACTCAGCCATTAGAGATCCCATTGTAGTCTCTTCTGCAAATTTATCTAGAAAATATTTTTGAAACTCTGTCCAGCTAGTTATGGATCCTATAGGTAAGTTAAAATACCATGTGGAGGATGAGTTCTCAAAATTTTAGGGGAACAGCCTGCAAAATACGTCTTCATGTTGGACGTTCATAAGCCGGATCGCTAGTATAAATTTCTTGATATGATCTTCAGGCAATCCTGAGGTTTCAGGATCGAACTTAGGAAGCAACTTCTCTGGATGTCATGGAAGGTTATGGACTAGTCCCAGGAGGTCCAAAGAATCTCTGGCCAACCGAGGTTGATTTTTCAGAGGTAGGTTCCCCCTTTCTTCATTATGGCCATTGTTTCCTTCCATATCTTCAACTCTAATTTAAAATCCTCCTCTTCCAAAAAATCGTCTAGTTCAGAGACATCGCCGACTGGCATTTTGGGTATCAGATCAAGAGTATCTTGGATTTAGGTGATTGTGAAATCTATTAAGTTTTATACCGAGTGCAAGAAAACCTTGTCGAGAGTACTAACCATTGGTTTTCTTTGTTTTTTAATTCGAGGGAGTATCGTAGCTAAGGACAAAACACCGATCTGTCAGACATATGCTCTTGTGATTCTTCTGAATTGATTTAATTCCTTGTGAGGAAGAGCATAAGGTATTTCAAGGTGAAAATATTCTTCCTCAGGCTAGGGTGAGTTACTCATTCCAGGAGTAATCATGGTGTGGATTGTCTTGGGAATGACTAGCCATGCATGTGGGTTGTTTTGAATCTATAGGTTGTTTGAAATACTATGTAAAATATATATACATCCATTCATTCTCAAGACATCCTTTTAGCGCCAATTCTATTGATGGGTCCTAAGTCCATTGATTCAACAGCAGGAACCAAACCCCCCACCGAGTCCCAATTAGAGTTTGTAGTGTTTAATAATGGAATGGTTCTCCAGATCTTATGATCTGGCCAATTTATCGATGGGATTTATGTTTTCTTGTGAAGGATCTTCCTTCAGTTCAGACTATCTCTTTTTGTATTTTCTCTTGGGTGGGACCGATATGAGATGTAAGTCAGTATAAACCAACTTGGAAAAAAATAGAATTAATCTTAACTATTGGGGAAGAGGATGAACTTGGGATAACCTGCTACTCAAGCATGCAGACAACAATTTTACACCATAGGCCTAGTACTAATACATTAACCATGTGAGAATCCAATTACTATCTGAGAAACTAATTACCATAAAGAAAACACTTATGTGATAAGACAATAGAAAGAAAAATAATTCACCTACTTAATCATCCATCACATAATAACAACATGATTCATCTTCATCATTAAAGTAAAGAACAAAAAAATATTGCACCTTAACTTGACAATAGATTAAATAGCTCTTACTCATTACAACATCATTCATGAAATGAGATAGGAAATAGTTATTCTCCATGTCCAATCACATGCATTTGATGAAAATAACTTTGTCTTTGGTCCAGAAGGACTTCTCAATTCAAAGGCAGCTTCAAAATAATTCTTAATGACCAGAAATAAAGAGTTCTTGCAAAAACCATCGACCTTTAAATAATTGGTCGATGTTCTTATTTATAACATAAAATTCAACTGAAAATAACGGCTAAGTGTAGTTTAAACAAAACAAAATTCACCACATGGCGTCTTTTTCTAACAGTTTCTTTAATAGTCAACTCAAGATATCCCTTCGAAAGGGTGAATTTTCTCATACTCCGACCAACTGATAAACATATCATCACAACTTTGGGCCCATGAAAATTTTTGCTACTCCATCGGAGCCGCGTTAATTCCTCTGACCTCCCCGTATGCACTCGGTACTTCACTAGTCTGGTGTTTAAATGTTGTAGCACAGTCCAAGATCTGATTGGATGTTCCATAAATATTTTCACTTCTCCTGGAATTGTGTCGGTGATCTTCTCTAACTCTTCGGCCCATAATAAATCTTGCTTGGTATGTGATTCGACTATGTCACACAAGTTGACGAAGTTGTTGGGGTTTCTGAACTCGGGGAGTCCGATATCCTTTATTTATTTGTTAATTTTCCCCCAATGTCTCTCACATTTGGCCCATTGTTCTTGAATTTCACGGTGTGGTTCCTAAGACATCTTATCCCAATACCCAGCTGATCACTTCATGCGATCAAGATTGTTGTTTCCCAGCACCCAGATGTCGTGTTCTTCTTTATCCAGACTTTGTTGAGCTGCATCAATGTATTCGAGTCTCTCTATGACTTGTTGCTCCCTTTCATGCCACCGCTCCATATCCTTTCACATTGTGAGTTCCATGAGAGTGTCTTCCTAGAGCGTAGCTATCTATTGCACCTCTTTCGTCACCTTAGTGAGCAAAATAGAGGTGCATGCAAGCTCAGTTGGGTTTGCTGAGAAGGACAGTTGCAAGGAAAAGGGTTAGAAAAAGAAATATAAAACAACAACTAAGAATTAAACTAAGAAATAAAACAACAACTAAATTTATAAGCATAGGGACATACAGACAAAAAGAACAATGAGACCCATGTCACCAATGATAAGGCTGATATTAGTGAAAGAAAACACCGAGAAGAAAAGGGGACTATGAGTCCCTTCTTCCTCCAAGGGAGGGCTATTGGACCCCCATAAGTAAGCTCTTCTTACAACTTTGAAAATGAAAATGAAAATGGTGAAAGAATATTTGCTAATCCACTCAAGGGGTGAGATGGATTGCCCAATGCAATGATGCAAGTATACTCTTGGCAAGGATAGAAGAGTCCTCAAGAGAATAATGGCAGCATAACTTTTCTTTGAATTCCTTGAAAAATGAAGTGTATCCATGGCCTTTTTATAGCATTAGTTTGAGCTATTGTTCAACTAGTTTGTAGTGTGTAAAGAGGCTAATTAGGGAATTTCTAGGTCTTTGACCAGCCATCCAGTCGAATCCAGTCCAGATTTGAGTGTCAAAATGTCTTGGGAGCTGAACCAGAAGTGGGTGTGAGGCCGACCACTCTCATAAATGCATCGTTTCTTAGATGCACATCTTTTTGCGATAACAGTCATGCATCGTGCGCATGTGCACGAATCTGGCGTTTTTGTTTCGTGCATGTGTGCACGCACCCAATGTCTTCATAGCACTCTTCAATTTTTCACTATTTTGCATAGTTTTTGACCCTTTATGAATGCTTTTGTGTTAATTCAGGTCTATGGATGACTTCATAATTGTTTGACGATGTTGAATTCTTGTAGCCATTTGTGGACAAAATTTCAATGATAACAGATGCCCCCTGATGGATGAGGTTAGGAGCATACGTATAGCCGAAATTCATCAATGTTTATTCTACTAAGAGTGTTGTTGTAAGAGAGAGTAATAGTGGGATTGTTGAGAGCGATCCTTTGGAGGGAAAAAGGAACTGGTAGAACCCAACCTTCAATGAGGTGTGTAAAAAAAGGAAACTGTGTACAAACGAGGCGGGCATGCCCCATGCTTGTTTCATGTAACTCAAAAAAAAGGAATGAAGTGTTGGTGTAGACAACTGCAATGCCCTCGGGGGTGGTCGTGATAAAGGAAAAATACAATTCTACGGATGAACATACTCTGAATTGTAGGTAGTGATAGTTGTAAGAAGTATCACGGATTTGGTGGGCATTGATAGCCTAGCCAAGTTTAGAGGTATTCGGCAAGTAAAATAACTAACTGCAATAGTCGCAAAGTAAGACTCACCGTAACATGAGAAAGTGTTGACGTCGAATTTTATGGGGGTCAACGACAACAAGGGGAAATTGTGTTTCTCCCTATGTCATCCAAGATCTCTCATTGGATGGGTAATGAGAATCAAGATACTGCCACCCTTCTGGAAAATTGTGCTGATGTCGACAAAAAAGGAGGACGCGACTCCCAGAAGCAAATGGCTTTATGAAATCTACTAGGTGAGGTTAAGAAGTGGAGGAGGTACATGGATGAAGTCAAGATGTAGGAAGACTCAAGACTGCCCTTGGTTGGAGTATATTTAAGATAAAAGTGGCTACAACCGTTCAACGAGGTCGAGTGTCAGGGGGAAAACAAGACAGGGTATAAGTTGTGCTAGAGGCAAGACACGGTGAACAAACTCAGAGGGAAGAGGTAAGTGGCCTGTGGGGTTCTATAAAGATATGGACGATGTCGTCAAGGGTGGATGATAAGTAGTGCCCCAACCAAGGGTGATATGGGTTGCGTTTGGAAAAAAAGGGAAGAAGGTCACCAAAGGCGACGACAAAAAGGTAATGTAACTGCTGGAAACAAAGGCGTTTGTACAATAAATAAAGAATAATTTGGGAGAAGTGTACAAATACAGAAATGGGTGCCCTAGTGTGATATGGTTGGCCCGAGTAGGACATAATTTTCTCAGAGAACTGATGCAGGGTGGGGGGCCCATGGGTGGGTTTCTGTATGAGGTAGGTGAAATGAAGGGAAATTTACAGATGGGCAAATAGATTATGGATGAAATGGAGGGTCCATGCTATTGTGGAGGTGCAGTCCAAAAATAGAACCGTGGAGAGATAATCTGGGAGTCCATTTGGGAAAGCTAGAAAAATGAGGAGAAGGAGTATGTGGCTGATTTGCGACATGATGTAAGACTATCGGGGTTCCCATCCCTAAAGGGTTTTGAAAAAATTGCGTGAGTGTCAAAAATGCAAAAGGGTTCTATGAATGGGACAACTCATGTGGGTAAGAGTGCTACCAGGTGACAGTACTGAAGATGCAAATGGAGGTGGTGGTACTGCAGAGCTAGAAATGGGGATCCTAGAGGCAATTGTCAGAGGGTGTGACTGGAAATGTAAGTGAGATTTAGAGGGAATGACTACATGCCAGTGCTGAGTATATACCTCAAGGATGATTTTAGGGGCTAAATTTTGCTCATGGGCTAATTTTCCATGGTTTTTCCAAAAATGAGATTCGCTATTTTAAAAATTATTCACCCAAATTATATAGGATAATATTATTTTACCTTAAAAATTGCCAAAATTTTATAAAAGCTATATAAAATTCTTAGAAATTTGAATATTTTTTAAAAAATATCGCCAAAAAATTATAATTGACATATGAAGGATTAGTAATATTCGCCAAGGTTTCTACATTTTAAAATAAATTTCCATCCTTAAAATCATCCTCGATATACTTGAAGGGGTTGTGTTGATGTATGATGACCAAGTACCTATACACATGAAAACCAAATACCCGACGTGAACAATATCTGAAGAGAATTGAATATATGAGCATATATTTGATAATTTTGAATATGCGCATGCGTGCCGCAGGTGATATTGTGGTACCCCTATGCCAGGGTTGACTTCTGGCAGGATCCAGACATGGTACTACCTCCAGGGGAGGTGTTTCACCATCGAAGTATGTTGATGATGTTGATATATATGTTTTTTGTGTTTTGAGATATCATGACATATGTATATGATATAGATGTTGATACTATCTGTTGCTTGTTTGTATGTGCAGATGTGGCACCTCGCGGGTGCGAGGTGGAGTTGCAGAGAGCGTTGTCTCATCAGGAGTCGGAGAGACTGTCACGGGGAGAGAGACGTCGGTGTGAGGATGTCGTGGAGTGACCAGCTAATCTAGAGAGGAAAACGAGGAGACGCTGGTTTGATGACCCTGGTGCTGAGCCATCACATGCTCCTCCAGTGGTTGCCAGAGTATATTTTGAGGACATACGGTGTCGCCTGGAGGCAGTGCTATAAAACATGCCTGAGGGCATGTGGTCTCGCATCCAGGATGAGGGTATCTTGGAGCAGTGTGTGGGGATTCTGCCACCATGGTGGGCCATAGTACGATGTGCAACAGTAGTTGGTGCTGCGATGACCGGATGACTACCGTCAGGGCAGGAGGGACCGGTAGGGGGTGGTCAACCACCACCTGAGGGAGGGGTAGGTGGTGGTGGGCCGCCATCACCTGAGGGAGGGGCAGGCAGTGGTGCTCTAGAGGCACCTTGAGTGGTGCTCTATGTATTGATGCATTTTTTGTATATAGGTTGGTGAGCCCATTTTGTATCGAGGTGCTTCATTGGCCTGCGGATATTTGTATTTGTGTATGTAAACATTTGGATGGAACTGTGGACCTTTCGATATATACATGAGTATACATGTTGATATCTATGTGGTGTTTACATGTGTTTTGTTAATGTATTGATGATGTCTAATCTATATATGCTATGATAGGTTGTTGATATGTTTATGTATGTGTAATGGTAGCTTGTTGTGAGATATGCCAATCTAACACAATATTAGCTAGGTTATCTGTAATTTGATTCAATTATCTTGGAATATGTGTAAATGTGATGGAATAAAAATGTCAAGATAAAAGTCTAACCTACAGGTATTTGTGAAAGAGATAAGGATCGCGTACACGGTACACATTGTTGAGCTGGAGAACGACTAGTTGAGAGTCAAGAAAGATGCTAAGGTGACGAATACTATGGTGTTGGGCATCGGACAGGAGGCCAATGACGGTAGTGTATTTGACTTGGTTGTTGGTCATTGAAACCAAACATATGTCGCTCGAATGGAGCATTTCATCTAAGGGGGTGTAGAGAGCCCAAGTGGCCGAAGTGAGATTTTGTGTCCAACGACTGGCACCGTCGGTGTAATCGATGTGGTAGGATGGTGGAGGAAGCAAATGTTAATAGCACAAATGATAGTTTAGATGTGAGGGATGGAAAAAAGATTAAAAACACTATAAAAGAAAGAACCTAAAGTAGAATGACTACATTTAAGCAATATTTTTTTTTAAGTATAGCCCGTTGATGGGTTCTTCGAGAGAGAGGCTTTCGGGGGAGGTCAGGATGTATGCGCCTTTGGTAAGGCAATGTTGGATAATGTATGGGCCATGCAAAAGTGACTTGAATTTTCCATGGCCAAAGGTATCATGAGGAATATCATAGACCAGGACTAGGTCGCCTTCACGAAATGAGCGAAGGTTTACATGGCGATCAAAGGTAGCCTTTGATCATTTTTTAGTTGCCTCATTGTTCTGTAATGAAGATCGACGATATTCATCCAAAGACTCTAAGTTCAGAAAGCGCTGCTCCATTAAAGAAGTGTCAGGTAATAGCTCAATTGCGGTGCGTAAGGTGGGAATTTCACACTTGATGGGAAGAGTGGCCTCAACCCCATGGACTAGATGAAATGGTGTGAAACTAGTAGCTGTTTTCACAATCGTACAATAATTCCATAGCATGGAAAATAACATATGATGCCAATTGGTTTTATGTTTATTAACCATGCATCGTAACATGGTCTTGAGGACCTTGTTAACTGCTTTGACGTGTCCATTGGACTGAGGGTAATATGGTGAGGCAAACTCATGAGAGAATCCTAATCGAGATGAGAGTTCGACGAAGATCTCATTCTCGAAGTGTTTCCCGTGATCAGAAATGAGTTGGAGTGGTACTCCAAAGCGAGATATGATGTGGTTAAAGAGAAAACACGCTGCGGTGTCAGCAGTTTTGTTGAAGGTGGGCATAGCTTCAGCCCATTTGGTGAAGTAATCGACTGCGACAACAATGTATTTGTGACCATTGCTGGGGGGGGAATACAAGTCATGAAGTCAATGCCCCATTTAAAAAAAGGGTCGGCAGTGATGACTGGATGAAGAAGAGAGGGGGGTGCTTGGGCTTTTTTGGTGTAAAGATGACATTGCTCACATCGTTTCATGGTGTGAATGCAATCATGAAACAAGGTAGGCCAAAAGTAACCTGCTCGGATAATCTTCTGAGCAGTGGATATTCCCGAAAGATGGCCCCCACATGCGCCACTGTGGCAGTCATTCAAGACTATATCGGCCTCGTCAATGGTCAGGCATTGACGAAGAATGGTGTCAACTCCCCACCGGTATAGAATGTCTCTGATGAGGAGGTAGCGGGGGGCCTGATGGCGAATACGACGACGATCATCTCATGAAAGGTGGTTACTAAAATTTTGAGTTCAAAGGTAGATGAGGAGGTTGTTGTACCAAGGATCATCCAAAGTGATGTAAAAGAGGCATCCGTCAGGAAATTTGGTGTTGATGGGGGTACTGGTGGTGGCAGAGGGGAGGGCCATGACAAGTTTGGCGAGAATGAGGGCCTTCTTACTCTTGGGTGTTGAGAATTCTAAATCATACTCCTCAAGGATAACGATCCATCGAGGAAATTTGCCATTAATTTGTCGATGACTGAGAAAGTATTGGATAGGGTTGGAATCTGCGACAACCTTAGTTGTGCAAAGCAGAATGTAGTGGCGCAGTTTCTGGACTACAAGGACGACCGCAAGAGCTAGTTTCTCTTCGTGTTTATACTTCAAGGGTGCCCCTAAGAGTTTTTTACTAATGTAATAAATGACATGCTCACGATTTTCATCACCTAGCTGAACAAGAACTCCTGCTGCTGACACGGCTGATGCTAATACGTAGAGGATGTAGTCATGATTATAGTTAGGTGCACTAATTAACGGGGCGTTGGAGAGTGCCAGTTTAAGATCATCAAATGACTATTAGGCATGTTCATCCCAATGAAATGGGATGTCATTACGTAGTAAGAGAAGGAAACCATGGGCGCAAATTTAGCCTTTCCTTGGAGACTCTGAAGTTGACGTAAATTCTGGGGAGGTGGAATTTCAGTGATAGATTGGACTTTGAGGGGGTCCATGGTAATACTACTTTGGGAAATGATAAGGTGAGGAGGCACCTTGCGGTGACATAGAAAACACACTTGAGGGGATTCAAGTGGATATTGTACTGACGACACCGTTGGAAAATGATTCTCAAATCATCAATATGTTGTGTGCGTTTCTTGGATCGAGCTGTGAGGTCATCCAAGTATGCGAGGATGATATGAGCCAGATCATGAAAGATGTATGGCATAGCGCATTGGAAAGTTTTGCCAGTATTCTTTAATCCAAAAGGCATGACACGATATGAAAAATTACCCCAAGGGGTAGTGAATGTGGTTTTATACTGATCGGCTGGGTGAATTTGAATTTGATTATAACCAGAGAATCCATCCACGAAGGATAGAGCCTCGTGGCCTATGCAGTCGTCGATAATTTGATCGATGAAAGGCGTTGGAAAGTTGTCTTTGGGACATGCGTGATTGAGATCATGAAATTCCATGCAGATGTGGATATTGCCCTATTTTTTGTTAACGGGTACAGGGTTGGAAACCCATGATGTATAGGTGATGGGGTAAATGAACCCGACAGCATGTAATTTGTCAATTTTGGCTTTGATGGCCACTGCTTTGGATGGGTGTAGCAGTCATTGTTTTTTATGAAATAGTGTAATGTTGGGCCAGGTGTCGATGCAATGTTCGATGATAGAGGGATCAAGGCCAAGCATTTCTCTGTATGACCAGGAAGAAATATCTCGATATTCCTGGAAGAGGGATTTGTAGGTGGTGATTTCCTGAGGAGTGCAATCATCTCCAATGGTGATTTCCTTGACGGTGTCATTTTTTATGGAAATGTCAATTTTAATGGTCAGGGAAATGTTGGTCATGTTTCCTTCTTCAAAATCATTAGGGGTAGGAATGGGGTTCTTGAACCGGTCGATAGGCCCTGAGGAAATAAAATATTTGGTTTCGACCGTGTAGATGGGGTGTTTGTTAGGAGGCATGGAGGCTTCCTGTGGGAAGAAGAGTGCACGATGGTGTAGCGCATCCCATGGGTAGTCAAGGTTGTTTAACTCTTCATGTATTTCCTCATCACAGTGGAAGTGATAGGAATACAAGGGGTCATGAAGAGTGATATCGGTGACTATTGGCGTATGGCTGCCTCTGGGTGATGAAGAAGCAGGGGGAACAACACAAGGAGGTGGTGATGGTTCGCATGACATAAACCAAATGTTGAAGTACTGAGGAGTACCCGTGGTAGTTGGGTGTAAAATATCCATAAGGGAATGAGTGGGAGAGTTGGGGGGATTGGGGGGTGAATCCTCAGACAAGTCATCTAAGAACAATGGAGGCATTGGAAGGGCCTCAAGTTCAGGAGAAATGACATGAAGAACCTCTAGTGATGAGGTAAGGTCAACTATTGACTCTGTGGGTCATTGAAGCAAGGTAAATTGGCGTTGCCTATATTCAATGATCATAGGACACTGGTGTGTAAAATGATCTAATGATTCACATAGATAGCAAGGGCATCTCATACGTTCATTGACTGAAGTGGTGACATAACGGATGTCAGTGATATTTGTTAAGGAGGACGTAGTAGGACTTGGGTTTCTCTGGAAGCTTTGGCGTACTGTGGCTAATGTCTGCCAAAAGCGTGGAAGTGTTGGGAAATGGTGGGTATAATGGCCATATTATGAACATATGGCGCAAGAGAATTTGGTTCGAAACCCTTTACTATGGGAATGGGGGGTGGTAGTGGAAGTACTGGCTATAGTGATGAGTGTTGGGGGAGTTTGATTGAGTGGAATCAAATTCCGTAACTCTAGTAGAGATTGGCAGTTGTTGGTTTGGTGTCCATCTTTCTCACATATTGCACAAGGAGGTTGGACGCACAGAGGAAGTGGAGTTATGGGCTCTTTCTTATTTCTCCTGCCCCCAGCTATGGCAGGGGGATTAGTGAGTGGGGGTGTAGGGG
>ML795518.1:227376-246430 GCA_009831015.1 Picea engelmannii | reverse complement strand
AACGTGAGACAAGGGAGTTCCCAGTGGTTTCAAGGCTTGATCTATTAACAAAAAACCAAAGCACACGCTGTAGAAAGGGATAATGGTTCCTCTTCCCTCCAGCGGAAGGTCCTTCGGGAATCCTCAACTGAATGCTTTCCTTATAAAATGAACAGGGCAGAAATGAAATGGATGTTGAGAGAACTCGGTACTACACAACTGATGAACTGGTGATCCAAGACTAGGCTTAGAAGCATCTGAGCAGCGTAACTCTACTCTGAATTCCCTGCTGAAACAATGAGCCTTCACTGCTTTTTATAGCCATTTCCAGGCGGTCACGTAACTAGTTCCCGGTGTAGACACAGGCTAGTTTAGGGTTYGCTTAAGCCATAAATTCGCCGTTTTTGCAGGACCGACCCTGATCTGGATGTCAAATCATCTCGGGCGAAGGTCTATTGGCGGTCGGGAGGCCGACTTAAGCATTTAATGTGCCATATTAGCAGATGCACGGCTTTTTATGTGGACAGTCGCGCATCAGGCGCTTAAGCACGCACAACACGTTCTTATCCCGCGCATACGCGCGCACCTTACTGATGTGGAGTGTCTTTCAATTTTTGTATAGTTTCTGACCCTTCTGGAATGCTGTGAATAGTGCCATGAATGACTTCATTGTTGTTTTGATAATGTAGAGTTCTTGTCGCTGTGTGCAGATGATGTGGAGTTCTTGTCGCCATGTGCAGACGAAATTTCAGTGATAACACCAAGCATGCCCCACATCTTAGTAAAATCATCCACTCCTACCGTTCATATCCTTAGCAATGATTCTGAACCAGACAACTCTCCCTGCCCCATCACTGAGGAAAAACCCTCACACAAACGAAAGAATAAAATTCCTCCTTTTCCCTCCTTTTTACAAAGAAAACGAACAAGGAACTCAACAAGAGAATCCACTACTGCCACTGCCCTAAACCCCCAACCCATCTGGCTAAAAACCCGTACACATCCACCCTCCCAAATTCTGAAATTTTTACCTATTCCATCCATGGGCACTAAAACACAAGAACCAGAGGCCGAGTGTACTGCGACATCATCCTTTTTAAATCAAGTAGCTGAAACACAAGAACCATCTACTCATCCAGTAGCTAAAACACAAGAACCAACTACTCATCTAGTAGCTGAAACACAAGAACCAACTACTCATTAAGTAGCTGAAACACAAGAACCAGCTACTCATTCAGTAGTTGAAACAAAAGAACCAGCTATAGTTGTTACACAAGAACCAACTATAGCTGAAACACAAGAACCAACTATTGATATTGTTACCAAAATACAGGAATCGGATGCCCAGGGTGTCACAACACTACTTTCTCTACATCAAGAAGATGAAATACAAGAATCAGCTGATCCTGTAGCTGCTCCAAAAGAACCAGCTAGTGCGGCCGTGACTGTTAGACAAGAACCAGTCACCCCTCTTAATATACCCATGAAATATCAACAACCAGAACCAACAATGGCCTCTGTCTTACAAGAAAATGAGTTCCTAATGTATGAACTGGAAGCCTACAAGCAAGAGCTAGTAATGGTAAAGGAATCCTATGATAAGGAACTTAAATTATATACCCTAGCTCGCATAGTGACCATGACAGAGGAAAATAAAAAAGAGAATCAGTGTAGAGAGTATATGTGCATTCAATGTGGGGACATTTATTATCAAGTAGGCTACAAAGTAACTCAAATTCCAATGCCTGGAGCTTCCCCTGCACCCACAACTTTTGTAGTCAAAGAAGAAAACCCTACTGTTACACAAGAACTAGTAGGACCTTCCAAAATTCAAAATGAACCCTGGCCTACAACAACTTCCACATCTGAAGCCCATGTTTTTATTAATAAAGTTGTAAAAACACTGCCTATTGATGAATCTTCCCCTCATAGCGAGATCAATACCCATACGCTTGTGGAACAATCCACTCAGACCCTACCTCAGCCTATCACTTGGGATGCTAAAACACAAACTCAACCATGGGATGAGCAGGTGATAATGGACAAATGAAAAAAAGAGTTTGTTGTTACATAGGACAAAAGCCTGCAGGAGCACAGACTACTCTGGCTAAACAACATCTATTCAAACTGGGAAGCTTTGGAGCAAACACACCAAGAATCTCGTGCCCATAAGAAGAAGAATAAAGAGCTAAAAGGAAAATTGCTCCTGATGTTTGACTTGGCACAAAAATTGTTGGCTACAAGGAAACCATCCTCCAATTACTCTCTTTTCCTCATAGAACGACTTACATTTTTTCAGATTAAATCAATCAAAGAAGGCAGACCCCATGCAGTGTTAAATCCAACAGATTTTGTTAGAACCTTTGCAGAAGCCTCTACTATTGATCAAAACCTCCTATGTGAGGTATATCTTCATAATGAGGCCATCCCTGAGAACCGACAACTTAACCTTAACCCCCTTGTCAGTGATATCTAGATTCGGGCACTCACCTCCTTCCTTAACAATTAGATTACATGGAAGAATGACTTCCTAGATGCCAAGAATAATGAGGATAACTGCCTCCTCTAGATACGGCTAGAACCATAGAACGTTGCCACCTTTGTTGTAGAGTATTATCAGTTTTTGAAGAAACTAGGGATGATTCAATATATTCAGCAACTATAGACAACAGTACTTCAGGATTGTCAACAGTTTATTAAATCCACAGAGATCGCTGCTCTACAAGCAAATAACATGTTTTGGCAACAATCTTCTAAGAAAATATAGAAACACAATCCCTTTAGTCCTACCAATCTTGAGACAACAATCTCCCGGGTACCTAGCTACATCAAATGCGTTCAGCAATGTGCTGAAAGATGGATAGGTTATTAGTTCCATTTTCCTATTCTGTGGATGCCAGCAGAAAAATATCAAGTTCATCATAAGTTTCCCAAGAAGGATGAAACAACAGCTTGGCAAAGGCTACAATGCGTTCAAGGATTCAGAGCTCCAACAGACAACACTTTCCACAACTACTGCTTAAGTAATTTGCACGCTCAGAGTCGGTATTCAGATTCTGATCTAGATTGAAGTTACCTGAGGACATGCAACCTTTTAGTTGGGGGGGATTTTAGGACCCTATAATGTACCTTTTTATTCACACTTTTTGCTACCATTACATAATTTTTCCACTCACATTTAAGATTACATTATCACCTTACCCTATCTTTCCAAAGGTATATAACGTATCTTCTCTTTTCTATATGTTTAATTTGTTTTACATGTAATTTTACATTACTCTCATACTTAACCATCGATCAGAAATATATAGTGCTAAAACAGTTCGAACTGCAGATTATTGTTGATGCTTGAAGACTTGTTGCTGAAACAGTCAAAAGAACACAAACCCCGTTGCTGAAATAGTCCGTGGTCTGCGATGCTGAAACAACAATTCACACAATAGTAAGAAGGAGCTATTACACTGGCCACAACAGCCACACTGTAAGCCAACATTAACCATTGCTACTGCTTGAGACCACGTTGCTGAAACAGTCAGAATGCAAATCTCCTTGCTGCAACAGTTTGTGATTTGTGATGCTGAAACAGTATACAAAAATAGTAAAAATAAGTTAAATAAAGAAGTTGTTACACCGGCCACAACAGCTACACCTCACCCAACACCATTCCAACTATTGTAATAGCATTATGTTACGGGAGATCAGGATATCCTATTCCAGTATAGAAGATTGGATCTGACTAAGAATAGGATTCATATGTGCACATGTAATTTGATGATCAATTGTATTGAGGGGATTCTCCTCTTTAAATAAAGGGAAATCATCATTAGGGGGGATCCTTTTTGGCTAGAAATAAATTACAAAGAAGGACATGTTCACTTTAGACATTGTAACATGATACAGTTGACAGATGAATAAAATATTATTCTGAGCATTCCTTCCTAGTTCCTTTCATTTCTGGGGAATCTTGTGAGAAGGGAGGGCCCACCTTCTTCATAATATTCACCCTTTAGTTCTGTAGTGTGTTAGTATTATTTATGTTCATGCCTTGATTAAATTCTGTTTTGTTGAAACTCTACTTTACTGAACTCTGTTTTGCTGAAACTCTGCTTTACTAATTGTTACATTGTTTTCATATAATTCATGCTTGGGTAACTGTTAATCATTCTTATTGGTAATTATGTTTGATGAATTTATGAAAGTGTGATAATCAGAGACAGGTGTTGAATATTCCTGCTTTGGGAATAGGGTCCTATTCTCTGTTATGAGATAATTAGCCTATAGTACGTGTCAATCATTTTGATTAGTAATGAGTTCATGAAAGTGTGATAATCGGAAACAGGTGTTGAATATTCCTGCTTGGGGAATAGGGTCCTGTTCTCTATTACAGAATAGTTGGTCTTTTCTTTTGCAGTATCTTGAAGGATTTCTTTCCTAGTTTTTTGTTTCTTAATGTAATCTAGGATTCTTCGAATAATTATTTCTTTAAACTTTGAACTCTGCAATAGGTAGGTTGCTTTTCTGTAATTCAAAGTAGAACTTCAGCTTGTTCAAGGTAAGGTGTGATTAATGTACTTTTACTACAACTATAGATTTCTTTTGAGATTCAGCATATACAGTGTTTGATTTCCTTTGAAATAAACATACTTCCCTAGGTTGACAATTTATGTAACACTTGATTGTTTAGTTAATAAGCAATTACTGTGACCAACATGGCACAGGCTTTGGAAGATCAAGAAGTATAATGTATAAGTACCTTGACTGTGCATAGATGAGGTCATACTCTTGAGCCTTACTGATGGCTTCCTCTTCATATTGAGGGAAGGTGGAAGCTACATCCTTACCAAGGAGAGAGACAAGTGATCTAAGAAACCAGTCAAGACACTATTGCTTGGTGGTTTCTGCTTTGCACAAACTACGTCGCCTATGCCACTCATGAATGTGATCAATTATATGTGTGGATGAGGTTTGTTTGAAATTAGAGGGTAGTTCTAGACCATTGTCGTGGCGGATTGGTAATTGGAAGAAGGTCAAGAATGCTTTGGCCAAGGACTTGAAAGTCGCATGGGACCCTGATTTTTCCTCTACATACCATTTGGCCAACGGGCCAGTGAGTGTGCATTGAAATAATCGTAGTTTGATGGAATCATCCATAATGCTATTGATAGAGCACCATAGGTGAAAGGCCATGACATGGTTGGCAGGGTCATCTCCTACCTTTCCTTCAAACTTGGGTATGTCTGAAGGTAGTTTGGTGGGAATTGCAGGCCATATGGGGGCATGCAAAATAGGATCATTGGTGAGTTTGCTTAGATCCAGTATGTTGAGAGAGGCCAAATATGGCATCTGTAGTGGGGGGGGAGGGTTACCTCCAGCCATGGTGTGAGTGTGTTTTAAACCTGACCCTTGAGGGGGGATAGGTGGGTTAGTACTTACCCCTTGAGAGGAAGTTGGTCCCCCGGTTCTATGTAAAGGAGAGCGAGTGGACGAATGACCTTGGGAAGTGGACCCAAGTAATGTAGAACCAAGAAAAGTTGATCCTAAAATAGTAGCACTCACAGGAGTGTGTGAAGGTGGTGCCGATGAGTGGGAAAGACCAGACACTCCCCCTAAGATAGGAGGGAGGTTTAGCAAGTGTTGTGAATGACAGGGATTCTGTGGGTCCCCTATGATGTCCGACTAGCTAAGTGAATGTATGCAAATGGTGGTGAGAGTAATAAAGAGACAAGAGCGTTTGTGTCGCAAATTTTGAACTTTACATAATATATATATCCAAATCAAAATGTAGTCAGAAGTGCATCATACATAAAATGTTTTGAAAAAGAAGCATATATGTGGATAAGTGGGTTTTGTCCGCATGGGGAATCAAAAGAAAACAAATGCTCTTGTCCTAGAAGACGTAATGTCCTTCCTCTCAAATAGCATTGGACCTTCCAATAGTACTCAACAGTGGGGTCTGAAGTCACTGGAAGAGAAACTAGTGAAGGATGAAATAATTGGTTATAATGAGGGATAAAGGGGGCATATCCCGAAAGAGCTGGAGATATTTCCCAATAGCCACACAAAATCCAATCAAGGTGCAATTGCAGCCCACAATTTCCACCTGGGTAGATGTCCTAAAATTTGGTCACTAGGTACCTCAGTCAAAGTGTGGCATTTAGATTTTCAACCTAAGAATAGGGTCACGATCTGGATCCCATCCAAGAGGTGAGTGCCTCAAGGGGGGACACATAGAACAACTGAACCTCAGCCTTCAACCCTTCATGGGTATCTCCCTACCTTATGGTATTAGGAACACTTGACTTGGAGGATTTTCAGTTCCCTATTTGACAACTTCTATGGTTTTGACAATGTGAGAACCAGATAACAGGGATTTTTTTGGATTCCTATCCCCGAAATCCTACCTAGACTAAAAAATTTCTTTTGGCACCTCCTGTGGAGGAAAACTTAGTGAGTTTTTAGAAAAAATTTAGATGTAGTTGTTTTGAGAGGTTGGGGGTGTGAACCAACCTCGTTGAATTAAAATGGGAGTGGATAGTTTCGTTAAGAAAAGGGTGGGGTGTTTTCGGAATCCCTTTGGAGGAAACTTACTTTGACCTCTACATTTCAAGAAGAAGCTATGTGAGTGATAAGTGACTTTTGTGTGTGAGTGAAAGTGTGTCATTTTTTAGTGAATTAGATGTCACCTTGCTGCATGTGGACTTCGCTTAGTCCTTACAAGTGTTGATTACCTAATTAACTAAGTGCCTTTGGTACAACCTTGCGTAATTTAAAAGTCCCTAGGAAGCTAGCATGTGGACATGTGGGTCTGTTACTATCCCTTTAACTCCCTATTGTGATGTAATCTAAGAAAATCTTTGAAACTATCCTAGATTGATCATGTGGGCATGTATGGGCCCGTTACAAAACCTTTAAACTTCCCTAGTGATTTGATCTAAGAAAGAAAATTTCAACACTCTCCTATCTTTGTAGCATGTGGGCATGTATGGGCCCGTTACAATATCAAGATGTGTTTAAAAAAGTAAACTAAGAGGAGTCAAAAGAAGGGCTATTATCCTCTCCTAAAGGTTTTAATGTTATTAAGGGAGATGAAATCGTTTCCCAATCTTTTTCTGATTCTCAAGATCACTTGGAGGCATGAGAGAAGAGCATACTAAGTGATTGTTATTCAACTTCTAGTCCCAATGCAAGTTAAATGTGATTAAAAATTATTTCCAACTTATATTGTGAGTCAAAACAAGCCATCCATGTGGCGAAAATGAAAGCAAAAGAGGAAATTGATTTTAACCCCCTAAGTGCCTATGTGTTTTTTACTAACCCCTTTATATGATGAGGGTACTAAGTGTGGTGCAGCTTTAAAACATGCTTGAAATCATTTTTAAGAAGGAAAATTGCCTCTCCCACATCTCAACAACTTTACAATGTGAATTTTTGCATAGATGCGCGGGTCTCAGTGGAGACAGAGACGCACAGAGCGCATGTGCATGAACAGAGACAAGTCAATAAGTGCACGTGCACAGAAAGGAACTGTGATTTAAGCGCATGTGCACACGATGCGTGTTTGTGGGCCTAAAAACCCATGCATAGGTGACACATGGCCGAGAATGAAAAATCTGGATGGATTTCTCTCAATTCTCCTTGGAATTGGATGACTGGCAGGTCGACTTAGGCCGATTAGTGCACCTACAAGTTAAATAAACTAAAAGAAGAGCTAGAAAAACCCAAATGGGGTAGGAAATTGATACCTTTCCCCAGTGGAGTCACTAATCTGTTGTGCCTCTTTCCTCACCTTAGTAAGAAAAATAGAGGTGCTTGCAAGCTCAGTTGGGTTTGTTGAGCAGGACAACTGCAAGGAAAAGGGTTAGAAAAAGAAATATAAAAGAACAACTAAGAATTAAACTAAGAAATAAAACAATAACTAAATTTATAATCATAGGGACATAGACACAAAAAGAACAATGAGACCCATGTCACCAATGATAAGGCTGATATTAGTGAAAGAAAACACCGAGAAGTAAAGGGGACTATGAGTCCCTTCTTCCTCCAAGGGAGGGCTCTTGGACCCCCACAAGTAAGCTCTTCTTACAAATTTGAAAATGGAACTGAAAATGGTGAAAGAATTCTTTGCTAATCCACTCAAGGGGTGAGATGGATTTCCCGATGCAATGATGCAAGTATACTCTTGGCAAGGATAAAAGATCCCTCAAGAGAATAATGGCAGCATAACTTTGCTTTGAATTCCTTGAAAAATGAAGTGTATCCATGGTCTTTTTATAGCATTCCTTTGAGTTATTGTTCAACTAGTTTGTAGTGTGTAAAGAGGCTAATTAGGGCATTTCTAGGTCTTTGACCAGCCATCCAGTTGAATACAGTCCATATTTGAGTGTCAAAACAACTTGGGAGATGAACCAGAAGTGGGTGGGAGGCCGACCACTCTCATAAATGCATCATTTCTCAGATGCGTGGATTTTTGCGATAACAGTCGCGCATCGTGCGCATGTGCACGAATTTTGCATTTATGTTTCGTGCATGTGTGCACGCGCCCAGTGTCTTCATAGCGCCCTTCAATTTTTCACTATTTTTCATAGTTTTTGACCCTTTATGAATTCTTTTGTGTTAATTCAGGTCTATGGATGACTTCATAACTATTTGACGATGCTGAATTCTTGTAGCCATTTGCGGATGAAATTTCAGTGATAACACTATCTTTTCGGTAAAAAGTTACCTCTCCTTTTTGAATTGGCTGTAAGCTTCTTCGAACTTGCTTCTTAGGTATACCATGGTTTGAGTGGCACCCTGATAGTATTCATCCAGGTGATGCAAATTTTCTAGTTCCTTCAGGGCAGCGGTCAGTTCCTTTTCATCTCATTTGGGCTTTGTCTAGGGTCATATCTGAGAGCACCATCCCCACGCCGAGGAGCTTGGATGTTATGGAATTTTCCATGTTTATCAAGTTTTCCTCTATAGTGATGAGGATGGAGTGATCCAACGTGATCCTCCTTTTATTTGTAGTTCTTTGGATCATGGCCTTCCTCTTTCAATCGTAGGAAATATCATAAATATCAACTACCTCGTCCACAGGTTCGGGAATATGTTGATCACCACATGTGAGTGTGTTTCCCGAATTTTTGGTGGTGTATATTTGTTCAAGATCGGGTTCTTGAAATTTCTCGTTGTGCTCTGAAGGCCCAGCCTCCGCCCATCACTTTTCAAGGATCTGAGTATCAAGTGGAATAGAGGCATCGAGAAAAGACTCGATACTTAATTTGTCATCGGTCGTTGAAATGTTGATTTCTTTTTGCAAGGATCCTTCCTTTGGCTCATCCGGTTCTGACTTGTCCTTTAGATTGTCTGCTCAGGTTTCCAATGCATTGAGCCTCTTTGTGTCAGGAACAATTTTGGTTTCCATTTCCTTTTGTGGGATCTCCTGGGTTTGGACCTTGGGAGTAGGAGAAGAAGTCTTATCATGTCCATTTTCTTCTTGGACACGCACAGGGCTCCCGCGCGATGCCTCCGAGATTTCATCATCATTATATATATTTATAAACTCACTCAAAGGATTAGGTGCACTTGTCCCTATTGATACCCACCCTATATTTGGTTGATTCATCACACCTACCAGCAATCCAGCCGGTGGCATTGTGGATTCAGGGTTACCTAACCCGTTGATGCTATCAAGGTTTATGAAATCAGGGTCGCTTGGCCCCGCTAGGATTTCTTCTAGGATATCGATTGGAAGCCTTGGAAATATGATGAGGTCCAGGTTAT
Source organism: Picea engelmannii (assembly GCA_009831015.1). NCBI lineage: Eukaryota > Viridiplantae > Streptophyta > Pinopsida > Pinales > Pinaceae > Picea > Picea engelmannii. The sequence continues at coordinate 236,686 of ML795518.1, read as the reverse complement.
CCTACATCTACTTCATTATATGTTGGGCATGTTGATACATGAGTCCCCCCATTCCCTACACAATTTTCACCTCAAAGAAATTCCTATCTTGTACCAGGGTTACCTAGGGAATTTCTACTGTTTCAGTGGCTTCTTGAGGAGTTTCTACCACTTCAACTGATTCAGATGTTATCCTTTCTTTGTTGGCCCTGAGTATTTCTTAAGCCAATTGTTCCAAGACTATTTCTTTCTCATCCCAACTCATGGACTTAAACCTGGTTTCTTTAAGGTCATCCATCCTTGCCACCACCTCATCCCAACTTTAATCATTTTTGGTGAAGATCTCATCCTCAAACCTGTCATGGTCATATGGCCAACAGGATGATACCTATGATTCATTCTTCGGGACTAGACCCTTGGGGTCGTGCTTGCGAAAATGACTAGTCTGGAATCATAACTCCAATTGTCTTAACCCTTCTTGCTTGGCCTACACGGTGTCCTTTACCATGTAGAAACCAATATGAAACTCATAGGGTATGAAGGCCCTCTTTTTATCCTTTACCAAAGTAGAATTATAACCTTGCAAGATGGTCTGATAACAAATTTACCCTACTAATAGTCGATCGGGGACATATACAAGTAACATATGGGGTGTTGTGGTGGTGTTGAAAACCTTTATGTAAGTATTGCGCTCGTCCAGATACCAATAACCAACTTTCGATACAACCTTTTTGGCTACATCTGAAAACCTTGGGAACTCTTTCTTGAACAATAAGAGATAAATACGTGCAATAAACTGATCACATATGAGAGAGTAGGATTTCTTGTACCTGTTCTCCCACAAGATGTCGAAATACACATGGACCAGGAGCTTTGATGTGTGCCAGCTCAAATTCATTCTGGAAAAGACATTTCTGGCACAAATGACGTCCAACAGATAAGAATCCATATAGGAGGATGGGGTTTCTCCCTCTTTCGACATCGGATCCTGTCATATGCAAGTGCTCAACTATTTGGAGATGATGGCACACTAGTCAAAACTATTTTGGAAATGGCTACCATATAAGCTAGAGGCATTCAAGCCTCTAAAAACCTGGAGCATTCTTTTTCCCCATGAAATTGGTAGAGGAGGGTCATTAGATAGATGTACAACTCCCTCAGGTTAGTATTCAGGTACTATCCAGAGGTCCAATTGGTAAACCTTTTATCCTCTCTCCACCATGATGCCATTGCCTTACTGGTGTCATTTTTCTCATATAATCTTACAACAAAATAGGTGTTTATCTATTCTTCTAGCTCTCTAAGATTGTATTAATTTTGCACTTCCACTGGGAGGAAAAACCTGACACACTCACCATTGTCATCATTAATCAAATATATTTGTGTGTCAATGTGATCAATAAGCCATTTCAGGAGTTTGATGCAGGGGAATATTGGAGTCCTTCTCACCACCATGTGCAGATATGCCTTTTGGACATTCGAGATGACCTCATCATCGAGTCGTTGTGGGGGGTATATTTGGGGAATTCATCCTGCTTGATTTTCTTATAAATTTCTTCCAAGGGTGGGAATATTGTCTTGGTCCCAATGTTCACCTCCGTGTCTCCAAAGGTCGGGGGTTGAACAAAATCCTTCTTGGTGGTTGTTTTGATGATGGGCACCAGATTTGGAGAAAATTCCAATTGTCTTGCAACTGCTAGGGAGGAACCGTCTCCCATCTCTGGTTCCTATAGCTTTGGTGCTCTTGGATATTTCTTGGTGGTGGGTTTCTTCAGAGGTATCATTCCTGCAACCAAAAACAATGTTTTAGGCAAGTGTACAGAGAAACATTGGATAAAAAATGTATGAAATGAAGCATAGAACATCCATAGACCGGTACATACCTATAATGCTTGCTAAACTATTTTTTAATACTCACTAGACCTTGGAATATATCCCTAGACTAGTCATCTCACTCCTCTAGATGTTCTGAACTCATTTGTTCACAAAATAACCTTGTTTACAATTACTCAAAATAATATAATGAGAGAGATCCTACCAGTCATATCAACCAGTTAATACGATTAATGGGTGAAATTCAAAAAAATCTACCACTGAATCCTTGCAAATAACTTCTACGTGGGTTGATGGCAGAGGCGTGGATAAAGATGAATTGTATCAGTATGTCCAAACGATCCTTTTGATTCATGCAAAAATTAGAAACTAATGCAACATTTAAAAATTAATTTCCCCTTTAAATGCGTTGTATCTAGCGTATATTAGTGCTAAAACGTTCCATCATGTCATTTTCTTAGTTGGAAGATCGAGAATTGGTGATATCCTTATGCATGTTTTTGTCAATATCTTCCTAAGAAAACCTTCGACAACAATAAATTTCATCGCACGATGATGACGTGGTAAAACTGGTTTGTGGTGCGACGTGAGTCTCAATAGCTAGTAACGATTCCAAGGAAAACTAGATCATATGTATGATCACTCGGGCAACGACAGATGGAAACAGAGGACATGTGGTTTGACTATACATATCAGTCAAATTCATGTATTTCAACAAAAGACATGCATTAAAATAAACCTGGGATTGTTGAGGCCGAAAGGTATCACGGTCGGCGATCAAGGGTTGACTTATCTCATTCTACAGGGGCTATCCTTCTCAAAAAATCGTTGATGCCAAAATGCTTCAAGAATCATCCATCGACAATTCATTTCTTTCTTTGCTAATCTTTACTCCCTTTGCCTTTCACCGATGCTGAATAAAATCGGTTATCGGTGACTTCCTTGTGTAATCCTCATTGCGAAAGAAAACTCCTTGATGCTGACGTCGACGAAGATCGGTGATCAACAACCTCGGTTTTATCGAGTGATTTTCTTTCATCTTCAATTCTTTCGGGTGCCAAATTTTGGACTCGTCGAGTGAAAATATTTAGTGTTTGATTCTTTAATTAAATTTTAGTCCTTTAAGTTATGGAAATTTCCACATGCTCAAGCAAAAAAAATTAAAGACTAAAATGAGATTGTAAATGGTAAGAAAACACAACATTTTCCACAATGAAGACGAATCAAGTAGTGCAAAAGATCAAGTGGTACCCAAAAAGTAAAATTTGACATAGGCTTTTTAAGGTGTGTTGATTGTTCAACACTATGTTAATGGATTTCAAGTTGATAGACATTTTTGGGGTACAAGCAGTGCATACAATAGTTGACATTCAAAACAAAGGAATGCTTGGAAACAATATTGATAAAAATCCCCATGATCTATGGAAAGGAAGACCAACAAATGTGAATCATTTAAGAGTTTTTGGAAGCAAATGCTACTTTAAAAGAAAAGATGGAAAAATCAGAAAGTTTGAATCTCGTGTTGACAAAGGTATACATGTTGGGTACTCAAGAACAATGAAAGAATACAAATTCTTCAATATTAGGCTAAACAAAATTGTGGAAAGCATCAACGTGATGTTTTATGAGACAGGTGGATGAAGGATAAAAGAAGAAGGAAAGGATTCAATGGAACAGGTTCATGAAGAAGAAGTAAAGGAAGAAGAAGTAGAAGAAGAGGAAGATGAAGAAGTGTAGTCAAAAGAATAAGAGTAGTCAGAAGAAGAAGAGAAAGAAAAACAAAATCTTCAAGTACCTCCAAAGACACCTAGCAGACAAATACAGAAGAATCACTTTCATGTCAAATTATTGCAAACAAAGATGTAGGAGTTGAAACTAGAAGAAGCATTCGTTCACCATAACAATTGCACCTGGAACTACTATCAACAATTGATCTAAGTTGTTTTGAAGAAGCCAACAAGGATGGATTTTGGATCAAATCCATGGATGAAGAGTTAGATCATTGTTAAGGTCCTAACCCGCACATAGGTAGATCAATGTATTTGGATGTAATAAAGGTCAATATTAATAAGGCCTTTCAATAAAATAGAATAAGGTGGATGTAAGAATACCTAATAGAAGCTTCCACTTCTAGAAGGATCTTCCTCTAGATGCTTCTCTTAATAGACATATTTAGTATAAATAAGGGTCGAGGGTATGAAAACCCTAGCTTGGAGATTATTGTAACAGAGCACTGCTCAACTGGAGGTTGCCCCCTCGAAGAGGCCTGCAAACATTGCTATCTGAATCAAAGTGTTATTTCTATTGCTATTTCATATATCATTTCTGTGTATTGTGAAGATTATGTTGGATATTTTACTGTTATTCTTCCATTTCTAGCATTTCATTTATGTTCTGCATATTTTATATATCTGGTATCTTGCAAGTGGTATCAGATCACTTTCCTTGGCAGAAATTGTGGGTATTTTGTTTCAGGGTAGAGACGTATTCCGACATCTTTAATCCACAGAGATCTGTCGTTATGCGCATAAACCCGTGGTTGAGGGATTCATACACACAGGAAATACAAGTGGTTCTTAAGCGCACATCTGTTGGCCACCCTTGTAACCCCTGTTGGTACCCCTTCGAGTGGTAGAGAATCAGACATCACCTGTGTATGGATTGACCTAGATTTCCTGAAGCCCTCTTTAGATAAACCTATTGGCCTCCAGACTGCTATAGTGTCACCGAGAACAACACTCGAGAAGATACTCTCTAGTACCTGGGTAGTCGGGTAGTACAGCTAAGGGTACGGTCTATCCTCCTTAGTTAGTGCCCTAATATATTGGGACAAGTACTACTGTTGGACCCTGCACATATATCAGAGAGATATAGCATAGGGCAAACCCTTGTTTGTAGAACCCTTGAATACCTAACCCTTGGGGAACATAAACAAATTAAATCGGCAAGATCTATTGTCGTGCATCTATGTTTGGGTTGCTAAGTAAATACACATTTCTCTCTGGTTTAGAATTTGGGGATTTCAACACTACAACATTCTTCAGACCAAAGTATAACCCAGCAGCAGAAAAAAAAAAAAAAAAAGTCTGGAAATTTTTTCACCATTATTTGAGACCCATTCCATTAGATTCATCTCTTCTCCCTTATCACATTCTTCCATATCATTTTTCTGCAAAAATTTATGACCCTACCCACTCTCTTTTCAGTTCACCCATCCTCATGGCCCATACTCATAGCCAAGAACTAGAGTCTCGCTTCAACACCTTGCAATCTGGTTTCCTCGAGACCCAACAAGAAGTGCAACAACTCAGTGCTACTATTGCCTCCCGTGATGCATCCATGAATGCCTCTATAAATGTAGCCATGCAATCCACAATGGTAGAAGTCAAACATGAACTGACCACCCAGATTGAATCTGTCTTTGCATCACTCTGCACCAAACTAAAGATCCCTACCGATGACTCTTTTCCTGATGCACATAAAAAGACTGAAGGTGAAACTTCTTTCCATTCCTTTCAACCCCATCACTTTCAACGGGACACACGCCTTCCACAGGTGGATGTAACCAAATTTTATGGCTCGGACCCCACTGGTTGGGTCACCCAAATGGAACATTATTTCTCTCTCTACAACATTATAGATGACTTGGACAAACTCCGGTATGGTGTTCTCCATCTAGATCAAGAACGCTGGCAATGGTGGCAATGGAGAAAAACTTCCCGTCAAGGGTATATTGCTTGGACCCAATTTGTGGTGGAGATTTATGAATTCTTTGACACTGACACCAACCATTTGGGTCGTTTGACAAAATTGAAGCAATCAGGCACATTCGAAGACTTCATAGCTTCATTTGAGCAACTAGCTTTCCGAACAGAAGGCATGACTGATGCTTTCTTTCGAGAGTGTTTTATCAGTGGTCTCAAGGAGGATATTCAGGCCCATGTCCTCATGGATCGACCTACGACTTGGGTGGAGGCTACTAAAAAAGCTAAATAATCACAACAAATTGTTTCCTCTCAAAACCATAATCCTTCCTTTATCCCTCGCCCTAAACCAGTAAACTCCACTACTTCCTCTGCCCCATTAAAGATCCAAAAATTGACTAGGGATGAAATGGCTGAAAGGAAACTCAAAGGCCTCTGTTATAATTGTGATGACAAATATTTCCCAAGACACAAATGTAAGGAACAAAAGATTTTTATGGCCATCTCTGAGGATGTTCCGAAAGAGGATGATGACACTCCCTTTGTGCCCGAGTCACCAGAAGTCACTGACATAAACCCTCCCTCTGACCCTCCTGAAGTGGAACCAATCATTTCCCTCAATTCTCTCACTAGCTTCTCGGCCCCCCAAACCCTCAAGTTAATTGGTTACATCAAGCACCGAAAGGTCATCATTCTAGTTGATAGTGGCAACACCCACAATTTTATTCATCGTCACATTGCCCAAGAAACCCATTGCTACATCCATGTTGTCAACAATTTCTAAATCATGATTGCCAATGGTGGTTCTATGAAATGTGGTGGGCACTGTGAAAATGTGTGTCTCCAAATAGGTGACTACCAACTAAAATCCCATATGTTTTCTATTGAGATGGGTGGTTGCGATATTGTGTTGGGTGCAGACTGGCTAAGAACTTTGGGTCCCATTCTCAAGGATTTTCAGAACTTAACCATGCAATTCAACCAAGGAGGCCACAAATATAAATTCCAAGGCATCACTGTTGGTTCACATGAGATCATCAATTCTCATCGCATGGAAAAACTACTCAAAAAAGGTCATTCTGGTGTCATTGCTCAACTCCACGCCATACAAGCCACAGAGACACCCCCCATACCCCAAGACCTCCAAGCCCTCATTTCTAAACATCAAATGGTATTTTCCACTCCACAAGGACTCCCCCCTTCCCGAGGTGTTCATGATCATTCCAGTCCCCTTGTCCCAGGAAGCCTTCCCCCCAATATCCGTCCATATCGCCACCCCTTTGCAAAAAAAAATGAAATTGAAAAAATGGTCCAGGAACTCCTTACTGTCGGCATCATCCATCCTAGTACGATCCCTTACTCGTCTTTGGTCATCATGGTACTGAATAAATAAGGTTCTTGGAGAATGTGTCCTGACTTCCGTGCTCTCAACAAACTGACCATCAAAGACAAATTTCCCATTCCTGTCATTGATGACCTCCTGGATGAATTGAGTGGTGCCCAATTCTTTACCAAACTTGATCTTCACTCGAGCTATCACCAAATACGTATGAAGGAGGCTAACATTCCCAAGATGGCCTTTCACACTCATGAGGGCCACTATGAGTTTTTGGTCATGCCCTTTGGGTTGTGTAACACCCCCTCCACCTTCCAGAGCCTCATGAACCATGTATTCCACCCTTTTCTCTATCATTTTGTCCTAGTTTTCTTTGATGATATCCTCATCTATAGAAAAACCTGGATAAACCATCTTACTCATGTGGATCAAGTTCTCCACCTACTCTCTCATCACCAACGTTTCCTGAAACAATCCAAATGTGCTTTTGGTGCCTCAGAAGTAGAATACTTGGGTCATCTGGTCGGAAAGGATGGCATCAGGGTGGACCTGAAAAAGATTGAAGCTATGCAAGACTGGCTGCACCCAAAAACTCTCAAACGCTTGCATGGATTTTTTGGCCTCACAGGGTATTATCGCAAGTTCGTTAAGAACTACGGAAAGATTTCAGCACCTCTCACGACTCTCCTAAAAAATAACTCTTTCACTTGGACTCCAGCAGCTGCTCAAGATTTTCAAACCTTGAAGACAACCATGTGCACCACTCTGGTTCTGGCCCTTCCCGAATTCACAAATACCTTTGTGTTGGAATGTGACACCTTAGGGAAAAGAATCGATGCTGTCCTTATGCAAGAGGGTCGCCCTTTGGCCTTCACTAGAAAGAAACTGTCTGAAAGGAATCTGGGCAAACCCATTTATGAAAAAGAAATGTTGGTTATTCTGCATGCCATTGAATTATGGCATCCTTATCTCTTGGGGCAACGATTCCAAATTAAGACTGACCATCAAAGCCTCAAGTACTTTCTAGAACAACGCATTTCCTCCCGGGAGCAACAAAAATGGGTCACTAAGCTCTTTGGATATGATTATGAGATCATTTACAATAAGGGAAAAGACAATGTTGTGGCGGATGCACTGTCCCGAAAATATCAAGATGAAGGATCCATTTTTTCTCTTTCCTTCATTGTACCCGATTGGCTGCAAGCTATGCACCAGGAATGGCTTCAAGACCCCAAAAGTTTGCATCTGATCCAGCAACTGCAGAACAAGGCTCAGGCTCCCCCAGGGTACTCCTGGCTCCAAGTTGAGCTTCGATACAAAGGCCACTTGTATTTAAGTAAACAATCCAAGCTCAAATCCACAGTACTTTCTGAGCTTCATGCTACACCCACAATGGGGCACTCAGGGTTCACCAAAACATATGAACGAGTCAAAATTTCTTTTTTCTGGGATGGTATGAAACAGGACATCCGTAATTTTGTGGCTGAATGTGAGGTGTGTCAACGCAACAAGGGAGAAACAATCAAATCTCCAGGCACCCTCCAACCACTTCTGATTCCCCCTGCTATTTGGAAGGATATCTCTATGGAATTTAATACAGGCTTACCCAAATCGGGGAATAAATTAGTCATAATGGTGGTGGTGGATCGCCTTTCCAAGTATGCTCATTTTTGTACTCTTCACCACCCATTTACTGCATCCACGGTGGCTCAAATTTTTATGGATCAGGTCTTCAAGCTTCATGGCATGCCAAACTCTATTGTTTCTGATCGAGACCCAACTTTCACAAGAAATTTTTGGCAAGAATTGTTTAAGCTACAAGGCAGACAATTGCATCTCAACTCAGCTTATCATCCCTAGACAGATGGTCAAACGGAAGTCATCAACAAGTGTTTGGAAACATATTTGAGGTGATTTTCCTCTGAAAAACAACACCAGTGGGCTCAATGGTTACCCCTCACCGAATGGTGGTACAACACTACATACCATACAGCCACTCGCATGACTCCTTTTGAAGCAGTGTATGGACAGAAGCCACCTTCAGTTCTCTCATACTTACCGGGTACCTCGAAGGTCCAGGTGGTTGATCAAACACTTATAGTCCGAGAGGATATCCTTCATACCCTTAAAGAGAACTTGGTCATGGCCCATAGTAGAATGAAGCAGCAAGCAAATCAAGGTCGCTCCGAACGTCAATTTGTAGAAGGGGATCAGGTTTTTCTGCGACTGCAACCATATAAGCAAACTTCCCTCAAGGACGAGCAGTGTCAGAAGCTAGCACCCAAATTTTATGGCCCTTACACAGTTCTCAAGCGTGTGGGACAAGTCACATATCATTTAGCTCTGCCCAGTCAGTCGAAGCTACATCCTGTTTTTCATGTTTCATGCTTGAAGAAGGTGATTGGAACCAGGTGCCAAATTCAAACCAACCTTCCAGAGTTAGCTGAAGAAGGATCCA
>ML795518.1:202449-218510 GCA_009831015.1 Picea engelmannii | reverse complement strand
GTTATTCTTCCTTCTCATGCATTAGGCTTAGATAGATTCGAAAGAAATTCAGTGTCCATGATAAGCACTTTTCTGTCTAGGGTTAAGGTCAAGCCTTAGAGGTCGATCTACTTGTCCGCAGGCAGATTTTCCTACAACAATGGGAAAACTGATGGTGGATGAGGTGGAGGGATAATGAGACTGTGGAGGTGTAGTGCATAGAATTGAGATGATATGTGTTGTGTTGGTTTTGTCACTTGGGTGAACAAAACAACAAGACTTCCAAGTCTAGATGAGCCTGCTAAACAAGACAAAAGTTTGTGAGTGGGTTAAAAAAGACAAACACATGTATAAACAAAGAAATAAACTAAAAAAACTAAGAAATAAAATTTAGAAAGCATGAGAAACTTAGAACCATAAAAATCAACCAGTGACCAATACAATGCTACCAATGGATCAATAGATTAGTAGGAAAAACACCATAGAGAAAAATGAGGACTTATGAGTCTCCTCTTCCTCCTTGGGAGGGCTCTTGGGTTCCCTAATGGAGATATATTCATACAATGGAAGAAAATGGAAAATGGTGAAGAACAACAATGCCTATTACCTCAAGAGGTGAGTGGAATGGCCTATTTCAATGATGCTTGAAGGCTCCAAAGAGAAAATATAGTTCTCAAGGGATAAATCTAGCAACATAACAATATAATGAAGATCTCGGTTTCTTAGTGCACCCATGGCTCTTATTTATATAATTTCTTCAAGGAAAAATGTAATTGGTTCTTGGTGTGAACAAGGGGCCTTTTAGGGAACCCTCTAGTCCTTGACCATCCCCACATTCAGATTTCGCTCAAATATGAAGGTCAAATCAGGTTGGGAGGCTATCCATAAGTGGTTGGGGGGGTGACAAGGTCCATAAATGCATCGTTCATAGAAGTGCATAGATTTTCTCATACAAAGTCATGCACTTGGCACATTGTGCACTCTGACGACTTTGTTGGCCCACGCACACTGCGCTTTGTGTGTGTGCTTCTTTTGGGGAATTTGTGCATGTCAATTTTTGACCCAATTGTATAGTTTTTTGCTTTTTGAATGCATTTCAGTGTTGTAGGTGAACTAATTGTTGTTGGAATTATTGTGTTTTTGTAACCATTTGTGTGCAATGTTGTGGATGATACTTTAGTGATAACAAATTCCCCCTTATGTGTAAGGTTAGGAGCATATGTATATCCAAAATACATCAATGTTTCTTTTACTGAGAGTTCCATTGTGATGAAGAGTGTTGAGAGGGATTGAAAGAGAGATCCATAGGAGGAAGAGGGAAAAATGTGGGACCCAAACCTTTCTCTAGGGAGAAAAAATGAAATCGGTATACAAACGAGGTGGGCATGCCCCATGTCTATGTCATGTAACCAAAATGTGAGACAGTAATTGAAGATGTATGTTGGTGTATATAACTACAACACCCTCCAGGGCGGTTGATAACGGAAGATCAGAGTTATGTATGGTGAACATACTCTGAAGTGAGGCAAGGATTCCTATAAGAAGTGTCGATGAATCATAGGCATTGATGGCCTAACGAATTCATAGGTCTTTGGCTGGTATGAAACAACTACAATAGTCACATAGTAAGACCCACCATAACATGAGAGTTTGCTAAAGTCGAATGTTATGGGGGTAAACAGAATCAGAGAGCAATCATGATTCTCTCTGTGTCATCTGAGACTCCTCATTGTAAAGGTAATGAGATTCAAGATATTGTCACTCTTTTGGAAACTATGTTGATGTCGACGGAAAGGGATACGCGACTCCAAAAAGCAAAGGGCTTTTTGAAATTCATTGAGATGATATTAGGTACTAACAAGTAACATGGATGAAGTCAATAAGCAGTGAGACTCAAGACTGCCCTTGGTTGGCGAATTTTGAAGGATGATTGGAAGCAACCGTAAAATTGTATCTAGTGTCAAGGGGATGAATAGATATGGGGTTAAACTATGCCAGAGGTGTAACAAAGTGGACAAACTCAGAGATCATGGGTACATGGACTTTGGGATACTTAGGGTTCATGAACGATGTCAGAATGAAAAGAGAGTGGATGCCCCAACCAAGGGAAGCATGGGTTTCTTTTCCAGGAAAAGAAGGCCATCAAGGGTGATGACAAAAAGCTAAGTAAATGCTAGAAACAAATGCTTTTTACAATTACCAAATAAATAAAGAATAATTTGGGTTGAGTGTACAGATACAGAAATGGGTGACCCAGTGAAAGATGGCTTGTCCTATGAGGGGGAAATTTATGAAAGAGAATTGGTGGGGGGTAGGGGGGCCATGGGTGGTTTTTTGTATGAGGTAGGTGAATGAATGATAATCAACATATGGGAAAACTGATGGAGGATTATATGGAGGGCTAATTATATTGCAAAGGTGAAGTCAATAGAATCGAGATGATATGATGTGGGATTCCATTACAAAGGCTAGAAATATGATGAGAAGAAGTATGGGGTTCATTCTCAGAAGTTCGTAAGACTATCGAGACTCCCATCCCTAGGGGGTGAAAGAAGCATGAGTGTCAAGTTTCCAAGGGGAAACAGGAATGGGACAACTCATGTGGGGGAGAGTGCTACCAGGTGACAATGCCAAAATGCAGCAGAGGTGATAGTACTATAGAGCTGGATGTAAGGACCCTAAAGGTAAATGTCATAGGGTGTGACTAGGATATGCAATTAATTTATAGAGGGAATAATTACATGCCAGTGTCGAACATATACCTGAAGGGGATGCATCGCTTTAATGAACAGGTACCTACACACATGAAAACAAAATAATCGATGTGAACAATATCTGATGATAAATATCATATAGTAGTTATTTGATAATTTTGAACATGAGCATGTGTACCTGAATGTGACGTGAGAAAAATGCCCCTCAGGGGACAAATTCAGATGATGGCATGAGGAGTGTGAATGTGCAGATGAATCAAATTTCCCATGGCCAAGAGTATCATGGGTGATATTATAGGCTGGGACAAGATCTCCTTCATTGAATGAGAGAAGGTTGACATGGCGGTCAAAGGTGTCTTTGGACCATTTTTTAGCTACCTCATTGTTCTGTAATGAAGATCGACAATATTTATCCAATGACTCTAAGGTTGGCAAGCGCTGCTCCATTGGAATGGTATTAGGTAATAGCTCGATGGCATTGCATAACATGGGTATTTCACACATGATAGGGAGGGTGGCTTTGATCCCATGGACGAGGTGAAATGGTGTAAAATTGGTGGCAGTTTCAACTGTCATGCGATAAGCCCATAACGAAGAAAACAACATATTATGTCAGTTGGTATTATGTTTATTGATGGTACATTGTAGAATGGTTTTGATAACTCTGTTGACAACCTCGACCTATCCTTTGGAATGATGGTAGTATGGGGAGGAAAAATCATGGGAGAATCCTGACTTTGAGGAGAGTTCTGCGAAGATGTCATTCTCAAAGTGTTTACCATGATCGGACACTAAATGGAGTGGGACTCTGAATCGAGTAATGACATGGTTGAAGAATGTAAGGTAGCTGGAGAGGTAGTGTGGGGGTCCAGAGGGCCCATAGTGATAATAGTGGAGGTCATTCAATGTAAGGTGGATTAGATCCACTATATTATTAAATAAGGCCCACTATGGTAGTTAGATATAATAAATGGGTAATTAGATATAATGAATGTAAGAGGACTATGGTCCACACTTATCCATGGGACCTTAGTATATAGTTGTACATCAAGCATTGAGGACAATGCTTTCATAAGGGGGATGGAATGTAAGGTAGCTAGAGAAGTAGTGGGGGGCGGGGCAGAGGGCCCATAGTGATAATAGTAGAGGTCATTCAATGTAAGGTGGACTAGATCCACTATATTATTAAATAAGGACCACTATGGTAGTTAGATATAATAAATAGGTAATTAGATATAATCAAAGTAAGAGTACTTCTTAGAAGGTTCTAATTCTAGAAGATTGCTCCTATAGAATGTTCTTAGGTGATGGTAGCACTATATAATGGGGTTCAAACAATGTAATAGGACATGAAGAGAAGTATTGTATTTGGATTTGAATATCAATAGGAGGATGACCCCTCGAAGAGGAAAGTGAACAACAGAGGATCTCTTCCATTATAGAATCCATTGTATGATGTTTCCCTACCTCAAGGGTTTGGTAATAATAAAGTGTGGTTTCTTCTATCTTGCTTTATGGATCTATTGTCTATTCAATATTTGTAGTGATTATATTGGTAGATCTATTCAGGTTCTTAACAATTGGTATCAGAGCACTTTCCTTGGCAGACATTGTGGGCAAATATTTTTTATTTTAGCATATTTTTTTTTATTTTTTTTTTTCGGAGAAGAAAAAAGAGGGTCGCGACATTCCATTAATTTTCGGTATATTTCTATGAAAAACTTGCATAAACAGGTTGTATATATGATTTCATTCCATAAAAAAACCCAATTAAAAAAAACGAAATCGTCCGAAACAGAGTCTGGGAAGTCAAGATATTGAAGTTTTAAAATCTGCAATTTTTCAGGGTTTTTTCCACGGACGACGGTGCAATTTTTTATTATTTTTGTAGCATATGGAGGCAGAATTTTCCCAAAAAAATTATATATCTGAGTTCCTCTCACAATTTCACCCAATTTCAAAAAACAAATCAGTCGAAACGGAGTCCAGGAAGCGAAGTTATGAGCATTTTAAATTCAACTGTTTTTCAGGGTTTTTTCGGAAAATGCTGCGATTTTCTGCAGTAAGTTATTTTTCTATTTTTTGGATTTTTTCATGACGACTGTGGGAACGAAGATTTCATAGGGTGATCACATGACTATTTCCTCTCAAAAACTCAAGTGAATTCTTGAAGCATTCAAATCCAAATTGTATGACACATTGGATGTTAGATTGCATGACCTTGCAAATGGCCTCAGTGCTAGTTTCCGTAGTATTCAAGATTCATTGGATAACATGAAGAAAATATTTATTATGGAGGACATCAGGGATGAATATAATCAAGAAATATATGATTGGTATGATTTTTAGTCCGATTGTGATGATTGGTATATGGATAGTTGTCATTTCTGGGATGACAACCACTTTCATATTTTATTTGATGACTCTAATCCACCTTCTGTAGAGAGAATCAATGTGACAAATCGAGAGCCAATGATTATTACCAGTGTCCATCCTGCATATTCTACAATGGTATTATTTCTTCCATATTCTGCAATGACCCTTTTCCACTATGTGGATGGATATTCTTATTTGGATCCACATGATAGGTGTCAGTCTTTGGAGCATCATTTTGAGTTGGTTATTGGGTTCCAAAATCTTCCACGAGGAGTTCACATGAGAACTTGGACATGGGACCCAGGCTTACAATGGTTGTTGGACTACTTTAGCATGGTGTTTTTCTTTTCTACATGGGACCTTGGTTCTCCAATATTCTTCAACATTATCATCCACAATTATCCATGGGACCCTAGTATATGGTTGTACATCAAGCGTTGAGGACAATGCTTTCATAAGGGGGATGGAATGTAAGGTAGCTAGAGAGGTAGCGGGGGGGGCCAGAGGGCCCATAGTGATAATAGTGGAGGTCATTCAATGTAAGGTAGACTAGGTCAACTATATTATTAAATAAGGCCCACTATGGTAGTTAGATATAATAAATGTGTAATTATATATAATAAATGTAAGAGGACTTCTTAGAAGGTTCTACTTCTAGAATATTCTTCCTCTAGAATGTTCTTAGTTGATGGTAGCACTATATAAAGGGGTTCAAGCAATGTAATGAGACATGAAGAGAATTATTGTATTTGGAGAGGTAGTTCAATAGGAAGATGCCCCCTCGAAGAGGCAAGTAAACAAGAGAGGATCACTTCCATAATAGGTTCCATTGTACGGTGTTGCCCTACCTCAAGGGTTTTCTTCTAATAAAGTGTGGTTTCTTCCATATTGCTTTGTGGATCTATTGCGTATTCAATATTTGTGGTGATTATATTTGCAAATCTATTCAGGTTCTTAACAAAGGACAAATGTGTTGTTGTGTCAGTGGTATTGTTGAAAGTGGGCATGGCTTCGGCCCATTTGGTAAAGTAATTGACTACCACAACAATGTACTTGTGTCCATTACTAGATGGAGGATTGCAAGTCATGAAGTCTATTCCCCATTTGCAGAGGTAACCACCACAAGCACTGCTATGGAAATTGTTTAAGACTCTACCAGCTTCATCAATGGTCAAACATCGAAAAAGGATGGTGTCGATCCTGCATTGATATAGAACGTCTCCGATGAGGAGATATCGAGGGGCCTGATGTCGAATGCGTTGATGATCATATAGAGATAGGTGAGACCCAAACTTATGTGTCCATAGGTAGATGAGGAGGTTGTCATACCATGGGTCATCAGAGGGGATGAAGAAGAGGTGTTCGTCAGGGAAATCCATATTGACGAGGGATGCTTTAGTGTCCGAGGGAAAAGCCATAATAAGTTCGGTGAGGATGAGAACTTTCTTTCTCTTAGGAGTTGAGAACTCTAGGTCGTATTCCTAGAGGATAGTGATCCATCAGGAAAATTTTCCATTAATTGGCCATCGACTAAGCAAGTATTGCATGGGGTTGGAATCTGCTACGACCCTGGTAGTTCGAAGAAAGATATAATGGCACAACTTTTGGACTGTGAGGGAAAATGCTACGGTGAGTTTCTCATCATGATTGTACTTCAGGGGTGGCTTTGAAATATTTTTACTGATGTATTAAATGGAATGTTCACACCCATCATCCCCTATGTGGACAAGGACTCCTACTACTGAGATGATAGAGGCTGACAAGTAGAGGATGTAATCACGATCATAGTCTAGAGGACTAATCAAAGGGGCATTGGATAGGTCAGCATTCAAATCATCAAAATTTGTTTGAGCATGTTCATCCCATCGGAATGGGATATCATGACATAGTAGGTAGAAGAAACCATGTGTATCAGTGGCATAGTCTGTGACAAAGCAACATAGAAAGTTGTCTTTGCCTTGCAAGATCTACAGTTGGCGTAAATTCCTAGGTGGTGGAATTTTTGTGATAGCTTGGAACTTGAGGGGTTCCACCGTGATGTTGTTTTGGGATAAAATGAACCCAAGGAGGCACCCGACAGTGACGCAAAATATGCACTTGAGGGGGTTCAAGAAGATATTGTACTAGCAACATCATTGGAAAATGATGTGTAAGTCGTCTAAATGTTGAATTCACTTTTTGGATTGAGCAGCGAGGTCATCCAAATAAGAAAGGATGATAAGAGAAATATCATGGAAAACATAAGTCATGGCCCATTAGAACATAGCACCTACATTCTTGAGTCCAAAAGGCATGACGTGATAAGAACAATTACCCCAAGGGGTAGTAAAAGTGGTTTTGTACTGATCTGCTGGATGAATTTGGATTTGATTGTAGCAAGAGAACCCATTCATAAAGGAAAAGGCCTCATGGTCGACACAGTCATCGATAATTTGGTTGATAAAAGGGGTTGGGAAGTTTTCTTTAGGACAATCATGGTTGAGATTGTGAAAGTTTGTGCAGATGTGAATAGTTCCATGTTTTTTGTTAACGGGGATGGGGTTGGAAACCCATGAGGTATACGCAATGGGGTAAATGAACCCAGCAGTGCGTAACTTGTCAATTTTAGCTTTAATAGCTACATCTTTGGAGGGGTGTAGGGGATGTTTCTTTTGAAAAACCGGGGTGACATCTGGCCAAGTGTCGATGTGGTGTTCGACTATAGAAGGATCGAGGGCGAGAATCTTTGTATATGACTAGGTAGAAATATCCTGGTATTCCTGAAAAAGAGCTTTGTAAGTTGTGAGTTCTTCAAGGGAGCATGCAGCACCAATGGTTATTTCTTCTACGATTCCTAGTTTGATGGAAATGTTGATTTTGACAATGGGGGAGATGTTGGCCATGTTTCCTTCTTCAAAAGCATCTGGGGCAAGGATAGGGTTATTAAACCAGTCTATATGCCACGAAGGAATAAAATCCTTGGTTTCAATTACACATATGGAGTCTTGGATAGGGAGGTGAAAAGCCTCCTATGAAATAAAAAAGTGCTTGATGATGGATTGCATTCCATGGGCAACCGGTAGTAGTGAGTTCCTCCAGGATATCTTTGTTGCAGTGAAAAATGTAAGAATACAAGGGATCCGGGGAGGTGACAAGGTTAAGTGTGAAAGTGTGAGTGTCCTCAAGTGGTGAGGACAGAGAGGGGATATCACATACAAGGTGTGATGGATCACTTGACATAAACCAAATTCTAGGACACTGTGGGTGATAAACTATGGTGGGGGGTAAGATATCTTGTGGGAAATTTACCAGAGAATTGGGAGGATTTAAGGGAATATCCTCAGACAATCAAAATGTGAACCATGGAGGGAAGGGAAGTGACTTAGGTTCAGGGGAGGTAATATTGAAAGTATATGGATATTGCATTACTAGTAGTGAGGTGGTAAGATGAGGTTGAAAAGGATTTTAATGAAAATCTCGGTATGCAACAATCAAAGGACACCGGTATATGAAGTGAGAAAGTGAGTCATAGAGAGTGAAAGAGCATATCATCTACTCAGGGACTGATGAAGAGACATAATGAATGTGAATGATGTGAGCACCAGTAAGGGGTATTATAGAGGTCTCTGGTCGAGAGGTTTGGCATACTCTAGCTAGCATCTGGAAAAACTAAGGTAGTGTTGGGAAATGATGAGTGTAGTTGCCATAGTCTAAACAGATGGTGCAAGAAAATTTGGTTCGCAAACCCTTATTGCATGTAGTGGAGGAATCCAGAGTAGTAGTGGGCATACTTGGTGGAGTGGTGAGAAATGTGGTTGCTCACGAGAGCTGAATTAGATTTCATAACTTGGGAATATTAGGACATCTATTAGTGGGGTGTCCTTCTTTTTTACATAGTGCGCAAGAGCATTGAACTCGGCGAGAAAGTGGAGTTGTGGGATCTTTATTCTTTCATCTACCCCCAATAGTGGTAGAGGTGTCAACTGTTGGGGGTGAGGGTGGTATGGTAGGATTCTGTATGAGGATCTGCATGGGAATTCCCTCTGTGTGAGGAGAGAGAGATGGTTGAGGAACCATCATAGGTGGATGGAGATACCATACAGGGATGGAAATCACCATGTTAGGAATGGTAAGGGTCGTGGATACCTAGAATTCTTGGACTCTAGGTGGGGGGTAGAAGAAAGGAATTTTAGTAATGGCTTAGGGGATTGTCTCCTAAACGGGTATTTTCCCTTGGAGGGGGGGGTGAATCAAGGATAAGTGGTGCAGTTAGATTCTCAGGGGATTATTGAGGTAATAATTCTTCAATGGGTGGAAATTTGATGTGAGGAGGGACCTCAGTGAGAGAAGTAGTGTCTCTAGGGTTTGTTCCATTAAAAGATACCACACACACTTGTGTTGAAGGGTGTAGGAGGGGTGGTGCTCCATGATATGCCCCTAGAAAAGATGGGTCCTTGAAAATGTTGGGACCCATGTCGATGATCGAATAAGCATCTGAGCTAGTGCATATGAGAGGGATAATGTTATCAATGTTGGTGGAATGGTTAGGCTTGCAATGTGTAATTTGGTCGATGGTGATGATTTTCCCGTTGTGGGGGGAAATCATCGTTTGAAACATGAAAGAGGATATCGCCTTCATAGCGTACATGTAGCTACATCCAAAAAATATATTGTAATAAAGTGGAGCGTCAATAACTTCAATGTCAATGATGATAGTTTTTTTCCCGAGTTCGATGGGAACATTTTGGAAGAGCCCTTCAGGGGATGATGGTCAACTATCATAAGCTCGTAGGGTGATGGCAGATGGTACTAGCTCGGGTGAGCCAAGTTTTTACCATACTAATTTGGACATGATGCATGTGGATTCACCTTCATAGATGATACATCGATGCTTTGTGATGTTATGTATCTTAACTAGTATCTGGAAAGCTACCAGGGAGGGGAGGTGTGGTTCTCCACTATCTAGATCAAAGTTGATGAGCCTAGTATCAGCTGGATTGACTACCCCCAAGGCAAAAAACAAGGATTTCCATTGAGTTGGACATGTTTGGAGGACCTCCAACACAAACATGGTTGCACAAGACTGTGCTAAGTTGTCGACCAGACTGTAGTTATGTGTTGCCCTAGCATGAGGGTTATGGACATTCCTTCATAATGACATATGGTGTATACAAGAGTTTGGTTTAGTGTTTGGGCATGGAATCATCAATGGGTCATTCAACAATGGATGGAGCCATTTCTGAGGTGATTGGAGTAGATTCAAGGGGAACACCATACTTGTGACCACGTGTTTTCAAAATAATTTCTTCTTCACTGGTAAGGAGGATGTTTCAATCGACCAGATTTCCAAGTTGATTGGGACCTTGGTTTTGATATTGCCCCATTTGGGGTGGAGCAGGGTGTACCTCCTATTGGGTATTCATCACACCTTGGTGTGGAATAAGGTTTTGTAAAATGGTCGGAGGTGGTTGTTTTAATTACAGGTGGTTGTTGCAAGTACTATTGTGGGGCCTGTTGAGGGGAAGGCAGCGCTGGAGGACGTTGTGTGTTAATGGATTCTTTCATCCATTTAAAGTCATAAATTTGGGGTAAATGGTGAGTATAATGTCCATACTCTTCGAAAAATGTGCAAGGGAAGTTTTTCCTAATATTGTTGTTTTTATTCCTTAGGAGTTTGTTGTTATTGTCCCCTTGGGGGTTCTGATTTCCTTAATTAGGGTTGCCCCCAACCAGAAGGTTTTGTTGGGGGTTATTTCCTCCTGGTCCTGGGTTATTATTATTTCAGTTTTTCCCTTTATTTTTGGCATTATTCAGCTGATGGGATGGATTTTATGTATTCAACTGTTCAAAATCCTGAAGCTTTTGAATGGGAGAGGGATGAAAAAAATTAATGTCAGTGTGTGGGTTTCCTTGTGGAGGAGGAACTTGCTATGGAGGATCAAAAAATGAAAAATATGGATTTTTTTGTGGCAATGATCCATAGGGTGCATAGGAAGGTGAAGCGCTTTCACTAGTGCCTAGGTTATATTCTGAGGTAGAAGGTGAACCCGAACTTGGCTGAGAGGCCAGACACATCATGGGTACCGGTGAGGGTCCACTCATTGGTGGAGGGGTAGCAAAAGGATATGGTTGTTGGTAAGTGGGGGGAGGGTAATAAGATGGCCCTCCATAGTTTTGCAGATACTGAGATGTACCATAAATAGGTGGCAGTTGGATGTAAGGGTTGTGGTGTTTCAAGGAACCAATCAACCCATCCGCAGCGTGGGAAATTCCAGGTTTGTCCTGGCCAAATGGTATGGGTTGGGGTGCATCAGGTAACACTTTGTACAAGTAACCTTATTGATCATAGATGAGGTCAAACTGTTAGGCCTTGTTAATGGCCTCCTCTTCCATTTGAGGAAAATTGGATGCTACATATTTGACAATAATAAAGACAAGTGATTTTAGAAACCAATCAAGACATTGTTCTTTGGTGGTTTTTTCTTTACACAAAATATCTCGTTGACACCATTCATGGATGTGGTTGGCTATATGGATAGCAGTAGCTTTTTTGAACTCTGACGAAAGTTCCAAGCTAGTATCCTGGTGAACTGGTAGTTTCAAAAAGGACAAAAAGGCCTTGGCCAATGATTCAAAGGTTGTATGGAACCCTGATTTTTTGTCCACATACCATTTGGTTGAGGAACCTGTGAGAGTTTTCTGAAACAACCTTTTACGAATGGAATCATCCATGATGTTATTTGAAGAGAACTATAAGTGGAAGGTCATAACATGGTTGGTGGTATCCCTGGTTTTCCTTCAAACTTTGGAATATCTGAAGGTAGTTTGGTAGGCATATTAGGCCAAGTGGGATCATGCAAAATGGGATCATTCATGGGTTTGGTTAAATCAGGAATGTTAAAGGATGCTAAGTATGGCATAAGGATATGTGGTGGAGGATGAGTTCTATCCATCATATGAGCAGGTGGTGGAACTGTCCCTTGAGAGGGATTTGATAGGAGTGTACTTATCCCTTGAGAAGGAGTTTGGCCCCTGCCTCCTTGTGAAGGAGAACTAATGGATGGATGGCCTTGGGAATTGGACCCGAGAAAAGTGGAACCAAGTAAAGTTTGTCCCAAAATATTATCACTCACAAGGGTGTGAGATGGTTGAGCTAGTGAGTTGGAAAGACTAGGGACTCCTCCTAGAATAGGAGGAAGGTTTTGAAATCGTCTAGAACAACAGGGATTCTGTCGGTCCCCTAAGGTTTCCAACTAGCAAAGTGAATGTGTGAAAATAGTGGCAAGAGAGAAATAAATGAACAAGAGATTTGTATAATTTGGACCTTCACAAGATAGTAAAACTCACAATTGCATGTAATGAAATGAGCATCATATATATAAATCAACTATAAATAAGAAAACATGAGGATAGGTGGATTTTTTCTGTGTGGGAGAACAAATAAAAATAAATACTCATGTCCTAAAAGACATATCGGCCTTCCTCTCAAATAGCACTGGGCCTTCCAAAAGCACTCAATAGTGGATTCTGAAGCCACCAGAAGAGGAACTAGTGAAGATTGAAATAATCAGTTATAATGAGGGCTAGAGGGTGCATATCCTGAAAGAGCTAGCGATATTTTCCAATAGCCACACAAAATATGATCAAGGTGTGATTGCAACCCACAATTTCCACCTAGGTAGATGTCCTAAATTTTGGTCACTATGTACCTCAGTCAAAGTGCGACATTTAGGTTTTTGGCCTCAGAAATGGGTCATGGGATGGATCCCTTCCAAGATTTGGGTGACTCAAAGGGGGATGCATAGAACAATCGGGCCTCGGCCTTCAACCCTTCACGGGTATCTCCCTGCCTTGTGGTGTAGGAACACTTGACTTGGAGGATTTGAAAGTTTCATAATTGTCAACTTCTAATGTTTGAAAATGTGGAAATCAGATAACGAGGGGTTATTTGGATGCCTACCCCCAAGATCCTACCTAGACTAAAAAAAATATTTTGGCACCTCCTGTGGAGGAAAACTTAGTGAGTTTTTTAGAAATTGTTTTAGATGTGGTGGGATGAGAGATTGGGGTGTGAACCAATCTTGTTTGAATTAATGGGTGTGGATAATTTCCAAAGAAGTTGTGGGACATTTCAAAATTCCTTTGGAGAAGACCTACTTCAACCTCCATTATTCAAAAGAGAAATTATGTGTGTTAGGAGTGACTTTGTGTGTGAGCGAGTGAAAACAGTGTGCCAAGTTTGTAATAAGTTAGTTGTGAGTTTGCAACATGTGGACTTCCTGTGGACCTTACAAATCTTGGTTACCTAACTTACTATATGCCATTGGTACAACCTTGCAGAATTTTAAAATCCCTCAAGAACTAGCATGTGGACATATGGGTCCTTTACAAATCCTTTAAACTCCCTAAATGTTGTTTACACTAAGAAACCTTTGAAACTATCCTATATTGTAAGCATGTGGGGATGTATGGTCCCATTACTTTGATCTTTAAACTTCCCTATATTGTGATGTAAACTAAAAAATCAATTTGCAAGAAACTATCCTAAGTTTGCAACATGTGGGCATGTATGGGCCCTTAGAACTTTAAGATGATTTCAAAAAACTAAGAGGAACCCTAGGGGGGCTTTGTCCTCTCCTAAATATTTTTGTTAAGGGAGATGAAATGTCCCTTTAACCACCTTTATGATTCTCAAGATCACACTAGGGTGCGAGATAAGAGCATACTCAAGGGTCAAAGTTAACTTCTAGTCCCAATGTAAGTGATTTGTGTATGATATAAATTACCTCAACTTAAAATTTTACAAACCAAACAAGCCATCCATGTGGAAACCAAAGAAAAAGAGGAGAATATATGGATTTTTTTACCCCCTAAGTGCCTATATTTAGCTAACCTTTCATATGGGAAAATAATCTAAGTGGAGTGAATGTGCCTTACAAAGTGCATGAAAGCAAAAATATGAAGGCTAGGTGCCTTCAAATCATCATAAAAACACTTACAATTTTGAAAAACTAGAGATATGAGTGGGTTACAACTCTGAAAGGTGTGCATAGGGTGCACAATGAATAGAATGTGCAGTGAAAATAATTTTTTGATGCGCACAATGCACAGAGTGCATGTCTGTGGGTAGGAAAATCTGCACAATTCCTGTCACATGTTGGGGGAGAAATTTTTGAGTGAAATACTCCTCCTCCAACTCTGAATTTTTCCTTTGGTAGGTTGGGCTAGGTCAGTTTTGGTACCTACAAGACAAATTAATTAAAAAGAAGTTCTCTCTAAGCTCAAATAGGGTGGAATTTGATATTGTTCCTTAGTATGGTCGTCAATATTTTGTGTTGGTTTTGTCACTTGGGTGAGCAAAAAAACAACACTTGCAAGTCTAGATCAGCCTGCTAGACAAGAAAGAATTTTGTGAGTGGGTTAAACAAGCCAAACACATGTATAAACAAAGAAATAAACTAAAACATCTAATAAATAAAAGTTAGAAAGAATGAGAAACTTAGAACCATAAAAATAAACAAATGACCAATCAAATTCTACCAATGAATCAATAGATTAGTAGGAAAAACACCATAGAGAAAAATTAGGACTTATGAGTCCCCTCTTCCTCCTTGGGAGGGCTCTTGAGTTCCCTAATGGAGAGCTCTTCATACAATGGAAGAAAATGGCGAAT
Source organism: Picea engelmannii (assembly GCA_009831015.1). Taxonomy (NCBI): domain Eukaryota; kingdom Viridiplantae; phylum Streptophyta; class Pinopsida; order Pinales; family Pinaceae; genus Picea; species Picea engelmannii. The sequence goes on along the minus strand of ML795518.1, from coordinate 203,789 downwards.
GGTGAAGAACAACAATGCATATTCCCTCAAGAGGTGAGTGGAATGGCCTATTGTAATGATGCTTGAAGGCTCCAAAGAGAAAAGAGGATTCTCAATGGAGAAATCTAGTAGCATAAAAATATAATGAAGATCTTGGTTTCTTAGTGCACCTATGGCTCTTATTTATATCATTTTTTCAAGAAAAAATGTAATTGGTTCTTTGGTGTGAACAAGGGGCCTTTTAGGGCACCTTATAGTCCTTGACTAGCCCCCCATTTGGATTTCACTCAGATATGAAGGTCAAATCAGGTTGGGAGTTGGTCCATAAGTGTTTGGGGAGTGACAAGATTCATAAATGTGTCGTTTATAAAAATGCATGGATTTTCTCATACAAAGTCATGAACTTGGAACATTGTGCACTCTGAGGGATTTATTGGCCCATGCACACTGCCAACTATGCACGTGCTTCCTTTGGTGAATTTGCACATGTCAATGTTTGACCCAATTCTATAGTTTTTTTCCTTTTGAATGCATTTCAATGTTGTAGGTGAACTAATTGTTGTTAAAATTGTTGTGTTTCTCTAACCATTTGTGTGCGATGTTGCGAACGATATTTCAGTGATAAAAATATGACCCGGGAGTCCATTGGGAAAGATAACAATATGATGAGAGGATGGGTTGGAAGAGGGTAAGACCTAGGGTTCAACACTATGTTTCAGGATAAATCCGTGAGTGCGGACACAAACCGAGCTCCCTAGATTGTTAAGAACCAAACATCAATATAGCATACAAAAACCTCTAGAAAAGTACTCAACGCCTTGAAAAAGAGATAATATCATATAATAAGCCTCTTCGAGGGGGCAACCTCCTTTTACCCCACTTAAATGTTCAAGTACCAGATGATTCAAAATGAAAATGTCTCCTTGGTATATATAGGAGACTAGGAGGTATAATTACAAATAATGGCCTAAAGCTGACATAATTAAAATAACATTACTAATCTAAATTACAACTAATGGCCTAAGACGACATAAATAAAATAGAATTACTAATCTAATATGTCCCAATTAAGGGGTAATGAGCCAATATTAGGGCTTAACATGCCCCTCCCCTTGAGACAAGTGTTGTCCACAACGCTTGATTAACTCTGGATGCTTCTGTATAAAAGACTCATCTTCCCAAGTGGAATCTTCAACTGGTATTTTCCTCCATTTAATAAGATACTCTGAAATGGATCTATTCCTCAGTTGGAGAATTCTTGTGTCAGTGATGGCTTCAGGCTCCAATATGATTTTTCCTTCCTCGTCAAGTTCTGGCAATATAGTTTGAATTGGGATCTTGTCACCTATAACCTTCTTTAA